>OZ026531.1:52264578-52547578 GCA_964019695.1 Loripinus fragilis
CACGCGACATTTTAATACTGTTGCGAAGGCTCAGACGAAACTGTCAGCGCAAATATGCAGACTCGCCAAAGCCGTAGTCACTTCACAATGCGATAAGTGTCAAAATCTCGTGCTCTCTCAAATGGCGTTTTCGGTGTCATTTTTGCAAGCAGAAAATGCTCTAAAGAACAGGCTCACCTAATGATTCATCACAGTTCCAAAATATCATGTGGTGGCTCAAATGGAAATCTGTGTTCCAGAAGCGAAGGTTCTGGTGAGTCTGCACATTTGCACAGGCTCGCTTGAGCCTTCGTAACAGTATCAGAATCCCATGTGCATGCTCGATCGGCGGTGTGTGTGTCATTTATGCGAGCAGCGAGTTAAGGCTCTGGTGAATATTCACAAGGCCGCACAGGTTCACCTGAGCCTTTTGTCACTCGACAATCTAATAAGTACCAAACTCTCTTGCTGGCCCGAAATGCGCTTTCGCTGTCATATATGACTTCAGCGAATGCTCTGGTGAGTCTGCACATTCGCACAGGCTCAACTGAGCCTTCGTCACTGTACCAAAATTTTTTGCGTTGGCTCAAATGACGACTTGTGTCCTATTTATACGAGCAGCGAAGGCTCTGGCGAGTCTGCACCAGTAAATACAACAACGGGGTGCAACCATCGTTGCGTTATTTCAATGCTCACTTCAAGGTTATGAAAATCCTCAATAAAACTTTTATCAAGAAAATGTCGTTTCATGGAGGTATAATGCTGCCTATGCTTTCATCAATATAGGCTGCTAACTGACTCAAGGGTCGTTGTCGACTTTTGAAAAGTGGTACGATCTTGAAATGTAGTATGCGTCTTTCGAGTGTCAAAGGCACGTGTGTGTGTGTGTGTGTGTGTGTGTGTGTGTGTGTGTGTGTGTGTGTGTGTGTAGGGGTGGGAGGGGGGAGCACGAGAGAAACGACCCCTCTCGTTGGGGGATAGGGCCTCCCTAAAGAAATATTTCTAATTCAAAATGTCCGTAAAAGCGATTCTAATGCATTTTGAGGTCATATTTTTCTAGTTTTTGTTTGTTTGTTTGATTTGATTCTTAACGTCCACTCAACAATCTTTCAGTTATGCGGGACGGGTCTTCCTGGGTTGAACCAGTACTAAGCTAGGATAAATGTGTCTTGCTAAAGGACCACAACGCAGTGACGCCGGTGAGGCTCGAACCCGCGGCCCTTCGGTCTCGAGTCAAGCACTCTACCACTGAGCCACTGCGCTCCCTATATTTTTCTAGTGAAGCCAAGTTTATTTTTTACAAGCATTAGCTTTTTTTTTAAATGCATATAGCAGCTTTTTGAACCCTCACCATCAATGCATTAACACATATTTCGGCCCATCGGCGGTGGCGGTGGACAGTTTCTATTTCTCAACCAAAACATAGTTGCGGGTACTCAAAGAATTGTCTCAATAAGACGGTTCTTTAAAGCATCCAAACATATGTTTAAATCTCTACCAAGGCATATGTTGTGGATAATCAAAATGGAACTGTCTCATCTTTTGAGTACCCAAAGCAAATATTAAAACTGATGGACAAGAAAACATTCTCACTATTACGCTGGAATTGTTTGCTAATCTAGACCTATGATTCTATATCGAGAGAAGACTCAACAAATCAGGTTGCGCATCTACAACATTACTACGGGTTAACACGAAATCATGTTTGATTCGAAACAGCATAATTTTATATTATTTTTTTTTCTGTTTCTTCTCAGCTCACAGGGGTCGGCAATGATGATTTAAGACCACTTTGATGCACGCTCACTATTATACTTTAATTGTAATTGGTTCCACTTTCTTAATCTTATTTTTTGTAACGTCCGCTTTTCACACCCTGATGCCCCAAGAATGTGTGTGTGTGGGGGAGGGGGGGGGGCTGAGATTTTCATATATATACGTAGGCTGGGACCATTTTTGGGGGTTCAAAATCTTGAATTTCAATATTTTTGGGGATTTCAGATATATCATTATTTTTGGGGGTATGAAGATTTTGTGGATATATCATAACAAAATTGGACTGGTTTTAGAGGTCATTTCTATACATTTCAGGGATTTCAGGGGTTTTCTTAAAGTCAATGTGCAGGATGGGGATATTATTTTGGGTAGCCCAAAATTACAAATATTTTTTGGGGTCTGGCTGATATTCCCGATATATTTTGGGGGTAGACAGTAGATGCTGGGTCCAAGCCTACGTATGAAGAAAAACATGAGAGTACATAATAATGTCTAAGTTCAAAACTCCCAAATATACTATCAAATGTGCACAAAATATAGGCTGCACATGTTCAACGTGGGAACAACCATAATGCAAAGTTTGAATATAAAAGAATGAAAGCTGCTGGAGTTACAGATTACATAAACGAGAAACCCAAACCATTTCGGATGGAAAAATGTCCAAGTTCAACGGAAAATATTTTTCAAATGTGCACAAAATAGGAGGTACACATGTTCAATGCATGAATGATCAATCATTATGCAAAGTTTGAATAATAAAGATATGAAAACTGTGGGAGTTACAGATTACACAAACTAGACACCATCTAAGCATTTTGAACGTAAAAAATACCTAAGTTCAAGAACACGAAACAAAATATTTGGGGAATGTGCGCCAAATCAGAGATGCACATGTTCAATCGTATCATCATGCAAAGTTTTCATATAAAGGAACGAAAACTGTTGGAGTTACAGATTACACAAACTATACACCCAAAGCCATTTCGGAGTGAAAAAAATTCTAAGTTCAACACCCGTCAAAAATTGAGAAAATATTTTTCAAATGAACACAAAATAAGAGATGCACATCTTCAATGTGTGAACAATCATTATGCAAACTTTGAATATAAAGGAATGAAAAGTGTTTGAGTTACAGATTACACAGACCAGACACCATCTTAGCATTCTGGACAGAAAATATGTCTAAGAGCAACGCCCCTCAAAAATAAGAAACTTGATATTCATGAATTATGCACAAAATAGGAGGTGCACATCTTCTATATGTGAACAATCACTATGCAAAGTTTTAATAAAAATGAATGAAAACTTTTGGAGTTACAGATTACAAAAACTAGGCACCCTAAAAGTATTGCGGATGGATGGACAGACGGAAAGACGGACTCTCTTACAAATGGATTCTTGTTGGTTGCCAATAAAGCGTAAGTACCCAACAAATCCCAGAAAAGTTTAACGGAATAAACTTCATTTTGAGTTTATAATACCTAGGTTACATTTGCTACGGTCGTCGTACGATTTATTAGTCTAATATTTTCTCTACGATTTTTTCGGCATCGTAGGCGGCTAAAAGCTACGACGTATGTGTTTACATTGCTTACGATCACCTTACGATTTCTTTCGGCGACAAACTAGAACAAAAGTTTACAGAGACCTTGCGGATATCGTACGACAACCGCAAGGTTATCGTACAATCATCATGTTATCTTCACGACCTCCCTATATAAATAGCACGATGCCCGTACGATGACCTTGCGGAAGTCGCAAGGAGTCGGTACGCTGACTGTGCAATTGTCGTGTAATTATGTGCATGGATTCAAACGGCTATCCATGTTCATTTTGCATTCCATTTGAACTATGTTTCAAAGTCATGTGATCACAAATCGTGATGTGAAGAGGCTAGTGTTTTAGTTGAGCATGGTCCCAAGGTATGAAACAGCGTGATACCTTTGTGTATATTTTAATGTCGATTTCTAAGTTCTGCAGTTTTCATAAAGTTTAAATCACAGAATATTGCTACCACTTTTTTATAGTACACTTTTATAATTCGAAAAGTAGCACTTTAATTGAAAATATAAAGATGCTTTTATTGTATCAGCGTAGACTAACACGCTTATTATGGTTTTATTCAGTTAAATCATTCAAAGGCACTCTACGGCCAGCAACACATAAAATCTGCAACACATAAAATGAAGTCGTTGCATGCGAACAGCAAAGGTACTGATCAGAATGCGCTTTCTTCCACTCGGCCTGGTCAGCACATTTGCCATTCGTTTTCAGTAAAATACATTTTGTAGAACATTCATTCATTCAAATTTCAATGTTCGAACTAGTCACATCCTCTCACTTCGAGATTTTATTCCTTGAAGTAATACTCAAATTCAAATCCCAGAGTTATAAATCACAAAAATATCTGGACTTTTTTTTAATCTTATCTAATTAATTAAACCCCTTATCCAACCACCATTTTATATACTGAAAATGCATATGCATTTCACGTTAGGTGCATATTTTGAATTGCTCTTCAGATAATTTTATCATGGAAACATACTCTATGGGCCCTGATTAGCAAGCACGGATCCAGAAAGTTATGTCAGAGGGGGTCCAACTCAACTTTTTTTACTTGATAAGGGCGAGAGGATCCAAATACCACTAAAAGCGGGGGTCATTATTGGCCCGCTAGCGAAACGTCATTTTAAATGGCGTTTCGCTGGCAGACCGATGCTGGCCCGTCATGTAATGCTGGCTTGGTACATGTTTAGCTTTGAGATTTTCTACGGGATCTGGACCAGTATTGATAAAAAAACCTATATTTTTGTGATTTTCCAGGGGGGGGGGGTCCGGACCCCCTGTCCACCCCTCTTGATCAGCTCATGATCAGACTGCTTCCATCAGCAAACTGAACTGTGTCCATATTGAGTCACACTGAGTGGTGGTATAAGAAACATCACCTGAAGACAAATATTGAAATGAAACAAACAGCTAATGATAAGTCTCCGGGAAATTGTTGACACGTCGCAAGGCGAACGCACGATCATCGTGCCATCGCCTTAGGGTTACCGCAGGATGACCGTCCGATGTCCATACGATTTTATGGGCCCTGCAAAGGCATCGTACTGCGACCTTGCGGGCTCCTTACGACTATCGCAAGAGTGTACGATCATTTTTGGGCCAAGATGACAATCTAAAACCCTGCGTTGTCCTCACGATCATCGTGCGGTGCCCGTACGGGGATCGTACGATGTCACTGCGATGTGTCTACGGTTTACGGGCTTACGATTTTTCAAATTTGTCATTGTGCGGAGTTAAACAAAATCGTAGAGGCCACGATGCCCGTAAATCTGTACGATGATCGCAAGGTCTCCCTGTGGAGGCGGTACGGAAATGGTGATTTGGACATCGTACGGGCATCGTATACTCGTCATAAGGCAAATGTAACCGAGGCATTAGCTCCCTTTATATGCAAATGAGGTTTATTCTGTAATTGATTTTGGAAATTTAAAGTACCAAGAAATTTCGGAAATTTAAAGTACCCAACGAGAGTCCATTCGTGAGTACGAACGGACGGAGTGGACCTCCTACTAGACCTGCTTTCGCTGAGGCCACGCAGGTAATAATAATTATGAAACAAGTATTAGCCTAAAAAAGCTGGCGGTCGTTTAACCTGATTATAATATGTATTCATGCCTACTGCATGCTTCAATTTTTAACTTCTCGAGCCTGTCCATTTACAATGGTTCAAAGCTCTGAGATATAAACGTCAGAGCTGTAATTGTTTACCATTTAAAACGTGCTTCCATCGCGTATAGGTCTACTCTTTTTATGTGGCTGGATTTTAAGTACCCGGCTTATGCATGGCCATTTATAGTCTATCGTGAACAAGATATGTTATGATAATGGATCTAGCATGCGACACAATTATGGAACGTTATTTGACAACATTGGACAGCCCATTTTTACGATATTTTTTTTCTAAAACTGAGGCCAGAAAGCAAGGTAACAGTGACACTGAATGATATTATTCGACACTCCCTGACCCCCAGGATGTGTCCACAAACCAAATTCAGGATTCCTATATCATATTATATAGGATTTATGCTCGTGACACGATTTTTCTAGATCTGAGGGCATATGTTAAGGTAGGGTACGCGACGCTCCGTGACCCCAAGATACATGAATTCACGAATTTTGGCATTCCTACTTCAAATAATACAAGAGATATGATCCCGACATTATGTCAACACTGAAACACTGTCTCAGAGCTGACAGCAGCAGAAACCACTTGGTGCCTAAATTAATTTTACTGGACAAATCTTCACTCTAGATGGATTCTGCTAAAGTCAAAAGCTGAGAAAGAATAGTATCTTAATTTGACCATATGTACATACAAATGGACGGTGATACTAAAGTATGAGAGTAAGTCCTGTTCCTTCAGCAATTAAGTACCTATAGTCTTATATTGTAAATATGTATGCATAACCATTAATAGTCTATAATAAAACTGTTTACCGTGTCCGTTATATGGCAGTACATCAATTCATATCTAATTCCGTGTGATGTAGATACAAATAAGAAATGACAATTTATATAGGAACCAAGTGGTTTCAAATTTTGATGCTGCCAGTTCTAAGGAAGTGGTTTTGATGTTGATTAATTGTTTATTGTTTCTTCTATTTTTTTTTCTTGGTCCTTGTTTGGCTTTTTTGTTGTAAGGTTTTAGTTAACCATTCTTGTTAGCTAAATCACAGGTTGTACAAAAGGTATCAAACTAAAAATCTCCCTATTTGAAGACTTGAACGCTTAAATACAGCCGTCCCCATCAGTACTCTCAGTGCTTTGATTAATTGGTGATTTTGCTACGTTCCATTTATCTCTGCTACACTTTCGTAACTTCATAATTTTCACTATCAAACACATTTTCTTTCCAACCGATGTTTTCCTTTGTCACAAAAAAGTGCGTGGAAACCCGTCATTTCAGACGCATTTACTGTTTTATATTAGCGTTTGCCTTTAAAGTGTTA
This sequence comes from Loripinus fragilis, assembly GCA_964019695.1. Lineage (NCBI taxonomy): Eukaryota > Metazoa > Mollusca > Bivalvia > Lucinida > Lucinidae > Loripinus > Loripinus fragilis. Next base: position 52,271,349 of record OZ026531.1, read on the forward strand.
ATTCAAGGACTTCTTCTATGTGCTGATTAGTTTAATGGAAAGTGAAAGATTTGTCGTTGGAAATTAAAACTCTGTGAAAAACATGGTACATATGATGTGGTCTAAACTAAAACAGACGTCACATAAAAGTACTAATGTGTGCGTTACATAGTTTATAATAGCCATTTTTGTGACATAATTGTCACAAAAAAGTGCATGGAAGCCCGTCATTTCAGACGCATTTACTGTTTTATATAAGCGTTTGCCTTTACTGTGTTAATTCGAAAGTGAATGATTTGTCGTTGGAAATTAAAACGCTGTGAAAAACATGCTTAATATGACGTGGTCTAAACTAAAACAGACGTCACATAAAAGGACTAATGTGTTTCCAGGTTTTAAGTGACCCATGTTTTTCTTTTTTCAAACAGCTTTAAATTGAACTTAGAAGAAGGGCACTTAGCATGTGGATTTAAATGCACACCGCTTAACTAAAACTTATTTTTGGGAGACGCCCTTATTTGTAAATGAAGCCCAAATCCCCTGTACAAAAGAATAACTTAGTTGTTTTTCCCTGTGAATATACCCATGTGTACCCCAAAAGATACACATGGTATATTTGCATTGCTATAATGATATGTACTTGCCTACAGGACTACATGTATCTATATCCGCAGATTCAACGAAAATATTTTCGCAAACCTCACTCGTCATCATTTTGACACACACACACACACGCCGCACACATGCAATTGTCAAAGTATATAGGGGTCCTAAACAGTGCCCTATTATAAGCAGGCAAATATAAGGCTTGAGCATGAAATATGCATGTACATGTAGCACCTTCCATTTAAATTCATTGACTCTTTTTGCCTTCAAGGTAATTTGTCATGGTTTTGTCATCTGCTGATATTTTTTTCAAAATCAGTTTGTTTGTTGTTGTTTTTTGCTGAAAAAATCTTTCGGGAATATCCGTAGAGTGTTAAGCAGTATGGATCCAGATCATGACCATCGGGCCTGATGTGGGTCAAATTGTTTGGAAATGTTATCAGCAGACGACACTAGTAAGTAAAGAGTTTATGACGACAACTCAAGCAAATTAGACAGTTGAGGAGGAATAGGGAAACTTAAAGAGCATCATATATTTGCCTGCTTAAGATATTTTGCTGATAAACTTTGTCAACAGCCGAAGCCAAGTTCAGGCTTAAAATGTTTGGTATTATCTGGATCCATACTGTTTGATAACCCACTTGTATTCCTGAAAGACATAATTTTAGAAAACAATTATCTCGCAAGAAAAATCAGCAGAGGACAAAAACCCAGCATTTAAGGATCAGGCAATACTATTACTTGAATCGTTTTTTTGAACACAGGGCATCGGTTTTAGATGTACTAAAGTGGAGGTTATGAGTTAGTATGAGCAGTGAATCATAGCCTAATGCACGAAGGTTGGGCCAGTTAAGCAATTTTTGCGTGAAGTTGCCATTGTCTTCATTAGTTTATACACGTGTTTTGGGTACTCAAAAGAATCGTATCACTGAGACGGTTGTTTTGAGTACATACATCATATTTTTTGGTCGATAAATAGGGAAAAGAATTTTCTGTTACGCAGTCTTATCTGTGGGACTGACGAATTCCCTCCACTGAACTGTATAAGCTATGTTTTATCTATATCGTTAGGTTCACTAGGGGACTAATTAAAAGAGGAGCAGCAAAAACACACCAAAATTCCATCTAATCCCAGCCTATACAAAAACTTATATTTATGTGGAAAAAAAAACTTTAATTACGCGGTGTATATCTAAATTCATCTCTCTAATTTATTTTTCAATTAAAATCACCAATAAAGAATAATTAGCAAAAAACGGGGGTCACTTAAGTCCTGGAAACACAGTAATGTTTGCTTTACATAGTTTATAATAGCCATTCTCTGTAAGCACCAAATATGCTTTATAGGGGGTTGGGCACGCATGGTCTCAGGGTTGGCTCAAATTTTCAGGGTCAATCCACAATCACTCGAAAAAAATAGATCCATGTTCCGTTCTCTCAATTTATTGCCCGTTGCCAGAACAATTGGGGCTAAAATGGCCAAAACGTCTGTGAAAATAGACAGTTTTTGAACCTTCATATATACATGTACTCAAAACGGAAAGTTACTTTACACCTTGACTCTTTTTCAAGGTCATATGAAGGTGTATGCCGTATGAAGAGATAGATAGTCTTCCTGGGTTTGATCAGTACTTAGCTGAGGATAAATTGTCTTGCTTCAGGACACAACGCAGAGCCTCCGGTGAGGCTCGATCACGCAACCCCTCGGTCTCGAGTCAAGCACTCTACAACTGAGCCACCGCCCTCTCGTTTGTTTGTTTTGATTCTCTACGTCCCAGTCAACAATTTTTAAGTCATGTCGGGACGGGTCTTCCTGAATTGGACCAGTACTTAGCAGAGGATAAATTGTCTTGCTCACGGACACAACGCAGAGCCTCCGGTGTGGCTCTAACACGCAACCACTTGATCTCGGGCAACCACTCTACCGCTCCTCTCCGCCCACGTGGTATGAGAAGCACGTGGTGGAAGTGAAAATTCTCTGAAATGACGACATTCTTAAGGTAGCAAACGTCATACATAACATGTTTTCCACAGATATCAATCGATGTTTTTACGTAGCAACAGTTTAGCACTATGTTTATGTTTCCCTGGGCAACCACTGAGCCACCACGTTCCTCTCGAGATGCACGTGGTGGAAGTGAAGATTCTCTGAGTTTCATTAAGAGGAGGGAGGCGGGGATTTTCCCCTTCTACTCAGGCATGTTTTCCCTGCTACTTTTGATAAATTTGTATAGAGTCTATAGGCAAATACTGTCAAATCACCCGCCTACTTTGCCTTGATACCCGGATGCCAAAAAAGTTAATGAAACCCCTGATTAAGGTAGCGTACGTCATATATAACATGTTTTTCACAGATATCAATCAAGTATTTACGTAGCAACAGTTTCACACTATGTTTTAAGATCTCGGAAAACCACTGAGCCACCACGCTCCTCTCGAGATACACGTGGTGGAAGTGAAGATTCTCTGATATGGCGACAAACTTAAGGTAGCGTACGTCATCTCTAACATGTTTTTCACAGATTTATATCAAACGACGTATTTACGTAGCAACAGTTTTGCTTTTCGTTGACAATGTTATAGAGGTCAGCCCTGCTGCCTTCAGGGGAGAATCAAGGATCTCTGGATAGGAGGTTCCCATTTATAAATGTATGGGGTTCGCTTTGCTGTTTTATCTAATTTTTCTAAAATAATTTGGTCTCACTGAGACCAAATTATTTCATTTTCATAGGAAATTTAATAACGGGGGAGGGGGTTAAAGTGAACCCCCAGTGAACCCACTATGGTTCCGCCACTGGCATTGCCCTGCTCTACTTGCATGTGTGTTTGTCTCTCAAAACCCAACGGTCCCCTTTGCTTAAAGGGGGCAGCAAAATTGAAAGCAAGTGAACATGAAATGCATATACACACTGCCACAAACCCGATCAAACTCAACTGAAAAATGAGAAAGTTACAGATATTTGTATAGTCACCGTCTATCATCGAAACCGGAAATAGCGGACCACTGAATCGAAAGTAGAGAAAAACGGCATTGCAGGCGGTGAGTTTTTACCTTTATTTATGCTTTATTATTTGCTCCCAGGCAACCACTGACATCAAGATTCATTGCCAAGGGATTCATTTCAATGTTGTTTATCTTAATTGTATTCTGTGTGTCGACATAGCTTTGTTTAAACAAAGTTATCGCTGCTTGGTACTGGCTGGAAAGTGCTCCTGCTGTAAAAACAGCCTTTGAACTAACAAATACATGGTTTATCTTCGGGTAAGAGGTTAATTCCCTATTTCTATATGCAATTTGCACCATCTCAGTTTTATCTCTGGTCTTGGTTTGATTATTTTCAATTGGAATCGATTGAAACAAAAATACTGTGGTATACGGCGAATAGTTGTTGATGGCAAAACTTGTGTACTGCGATTAGTTAAAATCGTGTACCGCGAATAGTGGCAGCGTTTTATGAGATTGACGCTTATTTCATGACTGACACTAGAAAAATAAATGAAACATTGTCTTTTTAGCATTGGAGCTCATTTCAATTAATATTAAAACCATGAGGATTAAAAAAGGGGCGCAGTTGCTTAGTGGTAGAGTGCTCGACTCGAGATCAAGGGGTCGCAGATTTGAGCCTCACCTGAGGCACTGTGTTGTAATCCTGAGCAAGACACTTATCATTTGTCTAGTGCTGGTTTAACTCAAGAAGACCCATCCCAGCATGACTGAAAATGTGTTGGCTGGGGCCTAAAGAAGAACAAAAATACCCCAAACACACAAAGCTAAATGGGTCAAATGGGGGGCTCTATCTGAGAGTATTGCCCATGTGGGTGCCACATAGGAATTTAAGCCCATGTAAAGCCCACATAGGGCACACATAATTGTTTACACTCACATAATCAGAACCACTGCCTTTGGATGATCCCAAAAATAAAACCTCAACCCCCTCCATCAGCCCAGTACTGGTTACTGTCAGAAAGACTGACTAGAAATGTGATATTTCACCTGTAGTCAGTTTAGCTATGACACTTAACAAAAAGCGAACAACAAAGAAGCTGATCAGACAAAGCAGAAGCGCAGGCTGATCTGCGCCTTTCTTGTTCATCACCTCCCCCCCCCCACCCTGAAGACAGGGTTTCTCGCATCAAGGACCATATAACCTTTATGTGTTGCCCAAAATGATCTAAATGGGTCCCACATGCAACCCATATGGGTTTTCCAACATGGGTCCATGGACCACTGTTGCAAATACCTTATCAGTCCCATTTGGACTACTAATATGGGACACATATTATATCCCATGTTATTGAAAACAAATGCTATTAACAGCATGTTATCGAGGCAATTCACGTGCTATTGATTCACGGCTTTTGGACTTAACGAATACACATTCTGGGGACGTCACAAGAAGTGAGGTCAGGAAAAGTGGGGCTATATTAGATTTGGGTTGTCTGTCATTCCATTATTCCATCTGTCATTCTGTCCATCTCTCATCATTTCGTTTCCCCTCAATATCTTGAGAACAACTTTATAGAATTTAACCTAAAATTTTGTATGTGCATTGATATTGATTTTTGTTTCGACATGATCTAGATTGGGATTTTACACGTCATTTTTTGACATTTGTACCAGAGTTATGGCCCTTGATTACGCCAGAATTTTGTTTCCGATCACTATCATTAGAACAAACTGACAGATTTTCACTAAATTTTATAGATGCCTTCATATAAATAAGATCAAGCTTGGGATTGTTACAGGTCATTTTTTGCACATTTATAACAGAGTTATGGCCTTTGATTTATGCCAAAAGATTGTATCCGCTCAATATCTTTACAACGAATTGACAGATTTTTCACCAAATTTTAAATAAATATGCATTTATATTGATAAGATCTAGGTTGTGATTATTACACATCATTTTTAGAACATTTGTACTAGAGTTATGGCCCTTGATTTATGCAAGGTTTTTGTTTCCGCTTAATATCTTAAGAAAAAAAAACGACAGATTTTCACTAAATTTTACATATTCATTCATATTGACAAGATCTGGGTTTATGACTTATTTGTAACAGAGTTATGGCCCCTGATTTATGTCAATTCCGTTTCCGCTCAGTATCTTTAGAACAAATGGACAAAATTTGACCAAACTTTATAAATGCATTTATATTGACAAGATCCTTGTCAATATGATTTTTACCTGTAGTCTTTCACAAGTTTGTAACAAAGCTATGGCCCTTGATTGGCAACAGAATTTGTTTCTGCTCAATATTTTAAGGACAAATGAACAGAGTTTCACCAAATTTTGTAAATGTATTAAATCTATAAGATCTATGTTGGGATTGCTATCTTCCATATTTTGCTTATTTGTAACAGAGTTATAGCCCTTGATTGATGTCAGAATTTGGTTTCTGCTCAATATCTTTAGAACTTGGCCTTTTTACAGCATCAAAAGCGCTGCAGCAGGCTATAGTCAGACCCTCTGACAATTCTAGTTACTCTGGAATTGTCGTTTTTTAAACCTATGCATCTTTCATGATTTTGTGTGTCATTATTATACTAGAGAAATTCAACTTTTCGAATCGTTTCCCCAAAGCTTTCAATCAACAATATGAATTTATGCAATACTAAACTCCAGCTGTTAAGTTTTTAGACTTAATTTTTCGCAATAACTTTTTTATCTTTAATTTTAGCAAAATGTGTTAGTGATGAAAGTTGTAGAGGGGAATTTCCGCCAACTTCTCCAAAAGGTCTTGTGCTTGTGGCGCAAACAGATTTTTGTGTATATAGATGAAGATTTTGCAATAAATTGAATTCGTCCTAAATTTCTAAGTCTTTAAATGACAGGTATAATTCGTATAGGCGTGACAGAAAGGGGTAATTTCAAAAAATATTCGGAAGCGGTGCATATTCCCGTTCTTCAAAGGCTGTGGATAACATAAAACTGCCGTTAGCATACTCAGAATTTACCGTGCATATGCAGAATCAACTTAAAGCAGGCTCATTTTCTAGGAACAAAGGCTGGGTTATCGCATGGCGTGCAATTTTTCTCCTGTGCACGTGCTATGAAATGAATGATTTTGAGATGACCCTACTAGCTTAACGCACGAGCGAATAAGGCGCGATTTCTATTATATTTGAACAAGCCATCCATCGCTTTAGTAATTGAATTAGGGCGGTGCAATGTAACTTTTTGACTGACATCTTGGACTCAGTTTATTTGCGCTTTGCTTAAAAATGTTCAAAGAGTGCATCTAAGCACAGATTAACCTGCAGCATCTTGGATGTTGGAACCATTTGGAGAAGTTGGCGGAGATGTTCCTGAATACTTTTCATCGCGAACACATTTTGCTAAAATTAAAGATAAAAAAGTTATTGCGAAAAATTAAGTCTAAAAACTTAACAGCTGGAGTTTAGCGGTCAAACATTTCTTAACATTTGTTAGACCCCTCGGGTGCTGTTAAAACACCAGTCAGGCTCGGGTTACAACAACACTCTCTGTCTCATCTTGATTATTTTATTTCATTGTTTTATTTCCTTTTTATTGATAATAAACAAACCCTGAAGCTTCTAATCTTCTTTCAAAGAAAACAACCCAAATATCTACCCGTTAAGCAGTGTCAAATAAGTAGGTTAAATATAGCAAAAACAGAGTAAATATATGTTACCCTGCCACTATTTTTGGGCCTGAAAGTGTTATCCGCTTTTTAAATCTGCTGCTATATTCAAATGTACTGCAGACATTGTTTTCATGAAAGCAAAAACTTTGAACCCTGAACAGACTGCTCCTAAGGGATCAGTCTAATCTGTGTCCGTATTGTTTGCAATATAGGCTACCTAAGAAAATAAGCACATGAAAGAGCAGACAAAAATTGGCTAGTGATAATTGTCAAAAATATGACATAAATTCAATACGAAAAAATAACCACAAAAGTTGCTTACGTTGTACCCCTCGAGACAGACGCATACCTTTAATCTAGATGGTAGAAATATAAATGGACAAACAGACGGACAGACGACAACTACACCAGCTCATGCATCAGGTTATATCATGTTATGCATTGGATATTTTACATGTTAGAAAGGCAGCCTATAGCATTTGCTTCCATAATTTGATAGATTGCCTTCTTTTGGCAGACAGTCTGTTTTATCGTTAAACCGATCATATTTTGCACTAGTTCATTTATAAGAAAATACCCCCAAATAGCAGTTTTACTTCATAGTGGGTAACAAACTCATAACTATTCGCAGTACATATTTTTCTTATGAATTTGCTATCTGCAGTACACATCCGCACCTATTCGCGGTACACAATGGGATTTAAATATCAGCCCATAATTTGCTTAATTTATAGATTCTAGCCTAAACGCTTGCAAATACGTTTGTTTTCTGTAATTTCACTTGCTTTCCATTGAAAAAATCGACAAAATCCACATGCTATCCTCGAATAAAGTGAAAGTAAATGTTAAAATGAAGTGTGTTTTCGGTACCAGCTTTCAGATCGATGATCCATTTCAGCCTTCAATTTCATTAATGAACAAATACAACTACTTACGGCTCAAGCTTAATATATCCACTATTTATGTATTGCAAATGTTTTGTAAAACTTTAGCGATTTTATAATAGTCAGGAAAAAAATTCAGAAAAGTTAACAAGTACAGGCATTTTGTGAAGAAAAGGGTTTGACACCTTGATTAGGGGTAATTTGGTACGCTGAATCCAAAAACCAATGTTGGCAAGCTGAGAAATGACGTCTTAATGACCTAATTTGCATATTTTCAAAATGGCCGCCAAAAATCATGGAATTTGACATATGACTGAAAAATTTTATTTTTTGACGATGTTTATGTATCCAAAATCATTTGAATTATGTCCTAAGATCAATTTCCAAATAGAGTACATGGTTTTGGCGGCAACGTTCATAATTATTCCATGGTATTACCGTATTCATGGTAATAAATGTCCGTTTAGTCTATAAAATCATATTTAAACTTGCCTTATTCAGTATCCTGCAATTTTAATGTTAGTTTTATTCATAGCACGATTTTGGACTGTTTACCAGCTTTTCAAGTAATAAATGAAATAGGGACTTTGATAATCAACGATTTTTTTTGTGTTTTAAAATAAATATGTCATAATGTACATGCCCAAATATATGGTACAATTTGTATCAATATAAAGTAACAACATGCACATTCCTCAGTACCCTAGAGTCTAATTATACCAACTTTGCACCATCTGGAAAACTTCTAATGTGTGTCAAATTGATTTTGGAGACACATAAATGAGGAAAAATATTGTCCTAAAGAATAAACCTATTTGAGCAATGTAATATCGCATGGTTTCCATGCCAACGCATTATGCACTTCTTAAGAATGGGGATGTCCCTACAAAAGTACTCATATCTCAGCAGCAACTCATCTGAAACTTTTAAACTTGGTACTAACTGAATGTTAGGACATAGGACTTTCATCCAATGTTCAGATATGCAAATTTAATATGTGCATCTTCATGAATATTAATGAAAACATTAGAAATAAGAGAAAAATCGTAAAAAATTAAGGGGGTGTACTTGCAAATTTATCTACATCTCAGCTGCTTACTATCCTATACTATCATCATTGGTACCAATTTAATGCTAATATATAGCATGTTTACTTAATGGTCCAATATGCAAATTATCTTAAATTGTATTCATGAATATTAATTAAATATAGATATGAGAATAAATTAGAGAGCAATTAATAGAATGTACATACAAAAATACTCATATCTCAGCTGCTATTTATCCTAGATTTCATACTCACTTACTTTCTAAACTAGTTCCCAAATTAAAGTCCAGAAAAAGTTCTATAATAGTGTTGTTTGATACGCAAATTATTTAATTTGTTTATTAATGAATATTTTTTAAGATACACCCTTATTGATTCGTTTTCAATTTTTCTTTAGTTTTCTATAGTTTTCATCAATATTGATGAATATGCTTGTTAAATAAATGTATATCTGACCATTGAAATAAAAAAACACTATGTCTTAGCCTTAATGTGATACTAAGATTAATTGTCTAGAATAATTAACAGATGAGATAGGAGTAATTTTAGAAGTAAACCCTCACTATTTTTTCTACCTTTTTCTCTCATTTCTAATGTTAACATTAATATCAATAAATTTAAAAAAAAAAATAGATATTTCACATAATGACTATTGAGTAATGTAAAATGTCTTAGCTTTAAGTCGGTACCAACACACTGGTAAATGTATACGTCGATTTGCTGGTATTTACGCGTATTTCCGGTACTTCATAAGCCGGAAATGGTAGATATTGGTGTTAATACTATATAGAAAAAATATGCCATATGTCTAAAGGACTATAGACTTCAATCATTTTTTAGTATTCAGTTTGTGCATTGCGATTTATGTAAGCATTTAGGAATACATTCGAGTACCGATCATCCAGATCGGTACTCTAATCTTTTCCTAAATGCTTACATAAATCGCCATGTGCATGCCAAATACTTAAAAATGATATAATTCTATAGTCCTTTAGGCATATGGCATGTTTTTCTATATAGTATTAACACCAATATCTACCACTTCCGGTCTATGAAGTACCGGCAATACGCGTAAATACCAGCAAATCGACGTATACATTTACCAGTGTGACCAAGTGTGGTAGTCTAGGAATATCAGCAGCTACAATATGATTAATTTTGTAGGTACACCCCCTTAATTTTATAATAATTTTTCTAACATTTAAATTAACATTCAAGAATATAATCATGAAATGATTTGCATATCCGATCATGGCATAAAATTTGCTTTGTCTTAGCGTGTTTGTGGTACCAAGATTGTTAGTCTAGGTCAATTAGCAAATATACCTATTTTAATTTTTCTGCATTTTTTCTTTCTTTGTTTAATGTTTTCATTAATTTTCACAAATGTGTAAATAAGATTTGTATATCAGACTGGTGTATTAAATTACTATGACTCATCTTTTTTTTGGTACCAATTTTGGAAGTTTAGAATATTTAGCAGCTGACATATGGGTTATTTTGTACGTACACCCCTCAAAAGTTTTCTAACAATTTTCTTTTTTATTTCTTATGTTTTCATTAATATTCTTGAATATGCAAAATAGATTTTGTATATCATAATACTGGGTTAAAGTGCAGTGTCTTAACTTTTATTTGGTAACAAATTTGGTACTCTAGAAAAGTTAGCAGCTGACATTTAGGTATTGTTGTACATACCCTCCATATTTTTTCAACCATTTTTCTCTTATTTCTCATGTTTTCATAAATATTCATGACTATCTTAATTAAATTATTTACATATTGTGCCATTGGGTAAAACTACATTATCTAGGCTTTGATTTGGTACCCAGTTTGATAGTCTATGATAACTAGCAAATGCCATATGGTTATGTGTATAGGTACACCCCCTTATTTTTTTTGAATTTTCTTTTATTTTTATTTTTTTTTATTAATACTCATGAATATGCGTAAACGATAATTTGCATATCAGCACATTGAATAATAAAAGTATGTTTGCGCTTCAATTTGGTGCCAAGTTAGGTAGTCTAGGATGAGTAGCTGCTTAGATACGAATCATTTTGAAGGTGCACCCACTTTCTTTAGAATCATATTGTGGATTTTCACATTATGGGGGAAGGGTAAATTGTTCTAGCCAGTTTTTTTATTTTCTATTTAGTGACCATTTTGTTTCGCCAGTAACTGACAGCTTGCTTTTCTTGAATTAGTGAAAGAGAGAACAAATCCATGAAAATGGTGCGGCACACAAGTGTCGATCTTGGGCCTGCTTGCAAATGACCCAGCTACAGTGCCCGGTGGGCTGCCATGGACACCATGCAATTTTATGTAATCCAAATAGGTTATTTTCGGAAACAATAAGAATTTTTGGCATTTAGAGGTTCCATTGAACAATTTCGCATTCATGAGTAATTGTCCTTGGGTGCAAGGTAAGTCGAATAAGCCCCCTCCCCCTCCCGAGGTTGTGTGTGTGGGGGGATAGTTATTCTATAAATTTACCTCTATTTTTTGTTTCATAAATATTCATGAATATGCAAATGAGATAATTTTATATATGACTATTGGATGAAAGAACTTGTCAAATTGTATCACCGATGATAAACAAACATGACACAACGACAGTTTGGGGGCTGAATTCAGTTTGTATTTTGCTTTTTTTTAAAAAAAGGAAAAAAGTTTCCCTTATTGTCTGAAATTTTCATCAGTATTGGTGAATATGCAAATTAGATAACTAATCTGCATATCAGACCATTCCATCAGATGAAAGTACTATATCTATACTTTAATTTGCTAGCAAAGTAAATAGTTTTGGCTGAGTTGCTGATGAGATACGAGTCATTTGTAGGTACAGGCCCACTTTCTTTGAAATCGCATTAAATCCCTCCCCTAGCTGAACATTACAGAATTGTTTAAATCACCATATTTTCCCGCAAACAAAAGTGATATCATTGCGATGCTTTTTTAAGATCTCATTTCTATGAAATCATTCCTGACACATTCAAGCCAGATAATATGCATGGACTATTATGAAAATCTTAACTAAGTCGGAAGCAAGATTTTTTGCTCAAGTTGTCTACCCTGATTACCTCTTGGTTATATTTTGAATTCAAAATGCACAAAATGATGTCAGTGAAGACCCCCAATCACGAGATGTTTTTAGATTGATTTGTACCAGTTTGGCATCCTTAACATGTTACTCTACGATTTTTTATGGATTTTTGTTCAATTTGGCAGCCATCTTGGAAATATGCAAATTAGATAGTGAAGACGCCATTTGCCAGCTTGCCAACATTGGTTTTTGGATTCAGCATACCAAAATACTCCTAATAGGTATCTCAAAACCTTTTCTTCACAAAATGCCTGTACCTTCTTAAATAAGCGTCTTTTTCTGATTTTTTTTCCTGACTATAATGAAATGTGCTATTTTTGAAGAGCACCCATCCTCGTGTGTTGTTTACTTTCGATTCAGTGGTACGCTATTTCCGGTTTCGATGATAGACGGTGATAGTAGATAATTGAAGCCATTTTAGGCTTTGTGACGTCACACAACCCTAATTAAATAGCGCAAAAACAGAATAATTAGTTTCCAGCTATTTATTTTAACTTTTTTTCATTGATCTTTCTGTTGAAAATAGTTGATTTTGGGAAAAAATGCATCGCTTGCAATGAAATTTGGGATTTTATTAGCTTTTCGAAATTTACAGGAAGTTACTTAAATATTCAAAATGGCGGCCTCCAGTGCTTGTATAGAATTTTGATTTTCGAAATGCTACAACTAACTTTCTTATAATCCGATATTTGTCGGGTTTGCGGCAGATTACATGGTTAAATAAGAGCTTGCATGTCAGATTCATTTGCTTTTAATGTTGCCAACCCCTTTCATATAAGACTTGGCTTTTAGCTTGGTCCACGTCTGAACTAAGGGTGTGGTTGGTGCACCGTTAAACCGGTTTAAGCCCTCCAGTACAATATTTTTACTGACCGTTCCAAGGCAGTGCTTCTTTTGTGGATCATTTATGTTATATCTGTCTTTTGTTATGCTTTCATGCACGTCTGTTTGTTGATGCCTTGTGGTCACCTGCTGGGAAAGGGCTGACCTCTTGGCTCTCGTTTGTGATGTTAATTGTGACGTTGTCACTTTCCCATTGGTATCCTGTGTCAGGTGTGGTGCTTGATTGTATCGATTCCTGATCTTTGCCCTCTTTCTTACTTTGTTCAGAATTACAATTTTATATTTGCTTAGCATATTATTATTAGTATATACTTGTTTTATATACCAGCATGAGTTTGAAACAGAAGGGTCAAACAGAAATTAAGGACTCCTGCAAACATGCAAACAGTTAGCGATTTACCCTGTAGGCAAAGAGCTAGCGCGTGAGCTTGAAACAATTTACAGGACTTTAGTTATGAGTGCTTACCAAAACAATATTTTTTTCTTATTTCTCAACCAAAACAAATGTTGTGGGTACTCAAAAGAACCGTCTCAATGAGACGGTTCTTTTTAGCACCCAAAAACATGTGTTAAAACGGATGGGTAAGAAAATATTTACAATTTCATGCTCAAAAAAGTGTTTATCTAAACCTATGAACAAAGAGGCCATGCGCGAGAATATAGAAAATGAATAATTCACATTCACCGCAAATGAATCAAAAATGACAAAAGTGTCAGATTTGCAATTAACCCATCAAATGCATGAACGTAGAGTAGCACAATCATGTATCATTATGTGAAAACTGTTAACACGATGATCTGATTAGAAGTAAGTGACATTGCGAAATCGCGTTTCTTACGAGATTTGATGGTTTGACAATCACTGCGCCATCTCTTTCTTGGTTTGTATCCGTGTCATTGGAAAAGATTTGCACGGAAACCACATTTTTGGCCAAAAAATGGAATTGAAAAAGGGCCTTAACAACAATATAAGTAATCAACTGTATTACCACGAAATCAAACCTGATCGATATTTGATTATTATTATTATTATTATTATTATTATTATTATTATTATTATTATTATTATTGATAATTTAGGACCCGTGAAAATATTTATCTTATCTAAATACACGTGTATTCGATGGAAAAATACGGGCGCACAGACGGACTGAAGATGTATACGGACGGACAGCAGTTATACCATTTGTCCCCGTTTAAAGGACGAGTTAACTCAGATAAACAGCTCGAAAAAATAGTAAACTCACAAAATTAATTTCAATCAGACTGTAATGCATTTTCAAATTTACAAGAATCTATTGTGTGATATCAAGCACGTGTGATATCAAGCACCAGTGTTATTGTAAAGCTACGTTCGTCGATAGTATTAATGATTTTGATTGCCGCCTATACGGCGTGATTACCTTAAATTTCAAATGACACCAAAAAGAAAATAATATATTTGGTAGTTGTAGTGCAGTACATTTTCTTTCGAACATGAAAATATATAGCGGATCTTACATGAGTGCTTATGTTTTATTGAATTTATTAAACGAGTTGGGAAAAAGAGATAAAATGCGAGGCTTGCCGAGCATTTTATCTCTTTTTCGCAAAGAGTTTAATAAATTCAATAATACAAGAGCACGAATGTTAGATTCTATTTATCATATGACAAATACTTTGAAATCTCATTCTGGCATAAAAAACGTCATAATTTTGTTATGTACGCAACGTTGTTATGGACGTCGTAACGTTTCCCGTAAATCTATAAACCACTAGTGGTTTATCGATTTTATTGCATGGCGTTATTTCACTCCCAGACGCGACGTCATATGATAAATTAAAATATATTACAAGACCTACAGTTAAATCTCGTTAATTCGAGATAGTTCGAATTATTGAGTTATTGTTGTAGAATTTACACTGATTAATGCCAATGGAACAACTGGCAACCGAATTTACAGAAGTCAACATGCTTTCTCCTGAATATCTTTTTTTATTCTGAAATGATATGTATAAGAATTTATTATATTATTTGTATAAATGTTGCTTTACAAATTTGAAATAAAAGTTAAACTAAAATATATTTAAGTCTATAGGATTTCTGATGTTTTGGAATTAATTTTGTTCTCAGATTGTACAGTTCAGAATTTCAACACTTAATGATTGTTACGATTTGGGAAAACATGTAAAAATAAATTAATCAACTATAATACTACCGTCAAAGCTACGCAAGGCTTTTCCAGAGAATAACCCCATTCCAATAACGGTGTCGCTGCTGCCAGATTAAGAACTCTTTGAGTTCTGAGAAATAGTGTCCTGTAATTGACAGTGACAAACGACCGCCCCTCACCGCCTCTGATGAGACGTATATGTAATTCTGCCGTGTTATGCGAAAAGATACATTATACCCCAATACTTCTAGCCAGCATACAGTGTCGGCCCACCGTCGGCTCGCCAGCGAAACGCTATGGTTCGCAGGCCAATGGTGGCCCGCTTTTACAAGTTTACTGGAATATTATCGCGAACAACAAGTTAACCCTAAAGCGTCAAGTAAAAATGCATCTGAAAAATGACGTCTGCTGAAGTAGTCTGCTGCAAATAAATGCCTAACATTACTGACGAATTTAAGTATAGAAGCAAACAGGATGGACCCAGATCAGACTGCTCCTATCTCTGGGTCCACATTGTTTGTCATAGAGGCTTCTTAATTATTTCAGCAGACGAGAAAGGGAGACGACTTTTGTGAGTTCTAGCTGTGTACTTTACTGATTTGGACTACATGGGGGAAGCTCTCCCGGGGGTACATGTTCCCTTGTTCCCCTGAAATAATTTGCGCTGTTACCTTGACCACCCCCACCCCCAACGAAATTAAGTTTCATATGTTCCCCAAAGGCTATGCCTCTCAAGTTTTAGCAAGTAACCCCTTGTTCCTAAACCACATGCTCTTTATCCCCTGTTCCCCAAAACACTAACTTGGTAGGGCCTTATCAGGGGGGGGGATAATTCAGTGAAATATCACCCTCGCGCGAATCTATATTTTAGGGTATAAATTACTTTATTGGAACATTTTGAAAATACCCTGAAATGCATAGAAATGACCCATACATGCAGTCCAATTTTGCGATGAACCCCCCCCCCCCCCCAAAAAAAAAAAAAAAAATAAATAAATAAAAAAACACCTCAAAATCTTCATACCCCCAAAAAATATTGTATTTTCTGAAAACCCACAAATATGGAAATTCAAAATTTTGAACCCCAAAAAATTGCCCGAGCCTACGTATGTATGAAAATATCAGAGTGCCCCCCCCCCCCCCCCCCCTATGGGGGTTCATTGTACATATCGAGGGGTTACAGTTTATACAATTTTAAACTATTTTTGTTTTCACTGAACTTAACAAACAGTGCAGACCCTGGTGAAATGCAGCCTTATGCTGCATTTCATCTGGATCTACACTGTTTGCCAAAGTACCTGTTTAGGGGTTTCCAGAATACAAAGGGCTAAGTTGGCTTTTCGCGTGGTGGGCCATAAAGTCATGCCTCATGACGACCTACGTTAAGCACACCCACAATTACAGGTATTACGCCATCAAAATGATAACCAATTAACAGCACAAATATGAAATTTGTCATGAAAAAGCATTAATTTTATTGTTTTCATATTTGTGCATGTATTTTTGGTTTATATTGTGGTGATGATTCTGAGGACGAATAAGTCAGTACATTTGGGCCATTACCCAGTATAAGGTACAGGTTGCCATGTGCGAACAGTGCAGATTCTAATCAGTTTGCGCATTCGCACAGTTTGATCAGAGTCTTACTTTTACACACGAAGAAACGTTGGAATCTTGACTTCCAATATAGCGCCAATCGAAGACGCATCAGTCTGCAAGGCTGCGCAGGCTGATCTGAGTATTCGCCCGGCGCGCGGACATGCCAAGTTATACCGTTTTATTTTGCTGTGGTCCGGCGTAATTATTTCTCAGCCAATACCTACGATCATGACGATGTCAATATAATGTCGTCATTACTTAGCACTCCAAGAATCGTCGTATGGTATTGAGAAAATAATCATCGAGGTGGTTCTAATGAGAGTCACTGACACTAGCTCGAGTCGCTTTGTTTGTAAATCAATCTTTTAAATCATCATTAATTAAACCGAAAAAAAAATATATTAAAATAAGTTCTCATCTGTAGCCTCTACCGAGGCGAGTATTCTGTGTTTGGCAGGGATTTTCCTAGGCCTTTTGTGGCTGTATATCGCCCCGGTTCAATCCAAAAATGAGCAAAAACTTCCCAAAAATAGTGAATAATACTCCCAATTTCTTAGCTCTGTGGTTTAATGAAAATTTCATGAAAATCCGAACAAAAGTAGCAAAGTTACAGAGGCATCGAATTTGCATGAAAACATGTTTCATTCACGTTTTAATGCATTTTTTTCAATGAGGTTTGATTAAGGGCAATTTAAGCAACAAATTATTACAGCTTTATGCTGCTAATATCTCGTATATGATTTTTTAGTCCATTTAAGAATGGCGTTCCAGTTTAGACTGCGTCAAATTTTCCAAATGCTTTAAAGCTAAATTCAACTGGCCCCTGACCCCAGCTTCAGAAGGATAGGAAAATCCCCGTCGCGGCTGTTTTTTGTGTTTGGTTCTTGTTTTGCAAAGCAGCATTTGGTGTCCTTTCCAGCTTTACAATCACAGGGATTTTCCTACCTTTCTGGAGTCGGGGCCAGGGGCCTGTTGAATTTGGGAAAACATCATTTAAGCCATCAAAATTGGGAATTTTCATGCAGTTTAAAAAGACCTGGACTGCCATTTCAAATGGATTAAAAACCATATAGGAAACTATATAGCAGTGTTAAGCTGTACCATATGCCCACCATAAACAAATCGTGAAAATTTGGACAAAAAAGTGAATGAAAACATGTTTTCATTCACATTTTAATGCAATTTTTCATGCATCTGTAACTTTGCTATTTTTGTTCAGATTTTCATGAAATTTTCACCAAAATGTAGAACTAAGAAATTGGGAATGATATACACCATTCTGTGAAGTTTTTGCTCATTTTTGAATTGGGAAATCCCTGAATCCTCTTAGTCAGGCTGTCTCGCTTGGTTGCTACTGTTTGTCGTAAGCGTAGCTCCAACTGCGCAATGAAAATTGTAAACATTCAAGTAAAATCACCTAATTAATGTAATATGAAAATCAGATTTTTACCACCATAAGGGGCTGCTCTTAAAAAGAAAGAATTCGTCTCTACTGGGCTCAAATTCTTTTCGCCACCACTGGGTGCAAATTCTTACCAAAAAGTGAAGTCCCATTTATGAGACATGATTGATAGATAAGAAACACTGCTCGTTTCAGCAGCCTCACTTTGATTTGCGTAACTATGACAACGTTCTGGCTACGCCCATGTCAGTGTTCTGTGTCTCTTCCTCACGGTGCTTTGGGTTGGTCTGCAGTGTGCGATTGTGGCATTTCCTGGTCATAATCACTTACTTTTCTAGCGCTTTACCACACCGGGTAGGCGGCAATCGAAAACGCTCTTCACAATCGACAAACGCGGATCAAAATCGATAGAAACAGTGTTTTCGAGTGTCATTTGTCGCCCGACTGGCGACAAATGACAATCGAAAACTCTGTTTCTAACGATTTTTGATCTACGTTCGTCGATGGTATTGACGTTTTTGATTGCCGCCTACCCGGTGTGTTTACGGATTGCCTGGAAACGCCAACTCAATCAATGATCTCTTCTCTTAGTCAATGAACACGAAGATATTTATGGATTACCACAGAAAACAAAAATAGTATTGAAACTTCCGTAGTCTGTTAATGACTCTTGGTTGTGAATGATTAGTTAGTTGTCAGTAGGTGCAACGTACAGTGAGCCCTGACATGAGAATTCCAACAATGTGGTAAAAAGCTCAGATCACCTTGCGCATACGCGCAGTCTCATCAGAGCCTTTGCTAGTCGCTTGAATATTCTACGAGTGTCAACATGGTCAGGCTACCGAATTAAAATCATTTGGAGTTTCTAAGTTTAAAAGGAGGCTGCAAAGGCTCGTCTTAGTCTACATTTGTCAAAATACCACATGGTTGGAAATCACATGTCGCGGCTCTTTAATATAATTATTTGGGCCTCGAGGCGAGAAAATAAGTCCTGGTCCACATCAGAATCAAGGGTGAGTTTGGCGCCGTGAAACCAGTAAAATATTTTTACTGTGATCATTTGTGTTTTTGTGTCTTGTGTTTCTCATACTTTCGCGTCTGTTCATTGCTGCCTTGTGGTCACCTGCTGGGAAAGGGCTGACATTTTGGCTCTTGTTGGTGATCTTTATTGTATTTTTGTTACTTTCCCATGTGGTATCCAGTGTCAGGTGTGGTACTTGATTGTATCGTTTCCTGCTCTTTGCCTTCTTTCTTACTTTGTTGAATGCAAACAGCAAAGGCGCATACCAAATTGATTTGAGAAAATTTTGAAAATAGGTCAATATGACCATTAGAGTTTTTAACGAAATTTGTTTCATGGTGTGTGAATCTTTGAACAATTTTGAAGGTGCATTCCTATGAGGGGGTTTAGTAGATGTTTACAGTAAATTGTTGACAGACGAACGGACATCTTATTATCACTTAGAATCGACCAAATATTTTGTTTGGGTCGAGCAGGTCCCAAGATAGTCACAAACTCTTTGGAACTGCTAGGCCTGAAATTCTGATTTAGCCCATGGTCGAAACAATCAACCCCCTCGTTTGTGGTCAATGGCTGTAAAGAATGATTGATAACAGACAAGCTCAAAATACATATAGATCAAGAATATATTTTACAAACACGATACACTTATCTATTCTTAGTTTGTATTCTGTCAATCAAGTCAGGTAAATAGGTCATCCGGAAACAGTGTTATCATTGTGTCATAACGGATGTAGTTTGCATATTTAATTGACGTTTAACAGCAAAGGTGCGCTAAAACAATAGTTCAAAGAAAATTCGCCCAAATGAATGCCATACGATTTATTTATGTTTAAAAAGTAGTAGATATGTCAACTTTAGTAGGACATTTCAAAGACATATTTTGAAATTGACATGATAGACTTGTGCGTACTCGAAGAGCCGTTCCAGAATATGTTAAGTTTGCATAAAGGCCCCTATATACAGATTATATAATTTTATATAGTTTTGTTATTGTTTGATGCAAAGATATTTTCACAGGAGCCTGGGAGTCTAGGACTGAGTGTTTTGGGAGTCTAGGACTGAGTGTTTCGGGAGTCTAGGACTCAGTATATTGGGAGTCTAAAACTCAGTGTTTTGGGAGTCTAGAACTCAGTGTTTTGAGAGTTTAGGACTCAGGGTTTTGGGAGTCTTGGACTGAGTGGTTTTGGAGTCTAGGACTCAGTGTTTTGGGAGTCTATGACTCGATGTTTTTAGAGTCTAGGACTCAGTGTTTTGGAAATCTAGGACTCAGTGTTTCGGGAGTCTGCGACTCAGTGTTTCTGGAGTCTAGGACTCAGTGTTTTGGGAGTCTAAGACTCAGTGTTTTGGGAGTCTAGGACTCAGGGTTTTGGGAGTATAAGGCTCAGGGCTTTGGGAGTCTAAGACTCAGGGTTTTAAGAGTCAAATACTCAGTGCTTTAGGAGTCTAGGACTGAGTGTTTGGAGTCCAGGGCAAAGGGTTTTGGGAGTCTAGGACTCAGGGTTTGGGAGTATAGGACTCAGGGTTTTGGGAGTCTATGTTTCAGGGTTTTGGGAGTCTATGACTCGGGTTTGGGGAGACAAGGACTCAGTGTTTGGGGAGTCAAGGACTCAGTGTTTTGGAATCTATGACTCAGGGTTTGGGGGGGGGGGGGTCTAGGACTTAGTGTTTTGGAGTATATGACTCAGGGTTAGGGGAGTCTAGGAGTCCGGGTTTTGGGAGTCTTTGACTCAGGGTTTTAGGAGTCTAGGACTCAGTGTCTTGGGAGTCTACGACTCAAGGTTTGGGAGTCTTGGGCACGTGGTTTTTGGAGCCTAGGACTCAGGAGTTTGGAAGTATAGGACTCAGGGTTTTGGGAGTCTAGGAATCAGGGTTTGAAAGTCTAGGACTCAAGGTTTTGGGAGTGTGGGACTCGGGTTTTTTAGAGCCTAGGACTCAGGGTTTTGGGAGTCTAGGACTGAGAGTTTTTGGGAGTATAGGAGTCAATAAGTCCTTGCCACTAGGGCATGGGTGAAAACTCAAAATTTCCCAAATCCTGAACTTTAGAAATTGAAATTTTAAAACTTACAGGGTGTCTAAAAAATGAATACGTTTATGATTAAATGGTTAATTAATTGTGCTAAGTTAATTGAAAATTAATCAGAGAAGCTATTGTAATCTATCTTATTCAGCATTTTGAGCAAAGTCAGCCTCAAAATCCTGAATTCAGGATTAATCCTATGCTAGAATGCTGCCATATGTCTTATATAGAGCTATATAAAATAGAGTATTGTAAATAAAGTCAGCCTCAAAATCCTGAATTCAGGATTATTCCTAAGCTAGAATGGTGTCCTATGCCTTATATAAAGCTATATAAAATAGAGTATTGTAAAGCCATCGTATAGCATACAGCCTTCGCTAGGTAAGACAATTGATTGCTTAATCAACATTCAACGAAATGACACTTATTTGCATTCCGTGTAAGACACCAAGACTTAACGGCTAATAAAGGAAAGACCGCAATGACTCAAAATTGACCATAACGTCCACTACATGTAGAGGTTCAGCCACATCTCACAAAACCAAAACCGAATATTATGACTGCAGTACGAAGAAACGAATAATAAAACCCATGGTCACCGACGACTATTTCATAATGAATCTGTCAAACGGAATTGATATGGCAGAGCGACTAGTAAACATGATCAGTGTAAATCTCCATCCCCATATATTGACGTTTGGGCATTCTTTCTTAAATTCATTTTCATTTGACCTATGAATTCTTGATTAAATGTAAATGACCTTTTTGACAGTTGAATTTTTGTCGATTTTTGATGGCATTCGACCGCTGAATTCGTGTCAAATTTATTGGCATTAGATTGTTGAATTCATGTGGGGGTTATTGACAAGATCTTGGAATTTTTACTGAATTATATTGACACATGACAACGGTCTATTTTTGTTGATTTTTACTGACATTTGTCGGTTTAATTTATGTTGAATTCTTACACAATTGACAATTATTTTTTGTTGATTTTTATTGATATTTGCCACAGGATTCATGATAAAATTCCATTCCTGTTTGACCATTAAATACTTTCTCACTTGATTGACCTTTGGCTCTTGAAATCGAGTTGATTTTAGGTTGATTTAATTCTTCTCCATTTTATTGACATTTAACCTACTATGAATTCTGCTTGAATTGGTTTTTGATTTGGTTGACGAATTCTTGTTCATTTATGTTGACATTTGACTGTTGAATTCTTGATGATTTTATTGGCATTTGACCATAGAATTTTTGCTATATTTCAACGACATTTGACCATTGACTTATTTGATCATTGAATTAAGAAATGAATTCGATTTTTGGAATTTTCATGGAATCATGAATACTTTGGGTCTCTTGCAAAGTAAGTGAAAACAGAAGGGCTTCACGTTTACTTTGCAAGAGGCCCGAAGTAATGCACATTTCGAAATGGAATTTATTGCTTATTTTACATCCAATTATAAATATCTAAAATATAGAAAATATTTATAATTCATGAAACAAAACAATTTTGTATTTAATATTTAATCGTAATAACGGTTTTGTTGGAGTGTAAAACGGAACAGCCAGAGTGAAATTCAAAGGAGCAAACAAGAGGCTTGTTTTGCACGTGCAACGCAGGTGGGGCTCGCTGTTAATCAGACCACTTCTGGCGAATGAATTCGATGTTGGAAGCGCATTGCACGGGCAAGTGAGCTTGGCAGATGTCAATCAAATTTATGTCGTTCATGAGGATATGAACGGTTGCAAAAAATCTTAAGATCCATTAAAGGCTTGCTTCGAAATCTTGAATTAGTGCATGTATGGACATTTGAAATTCTCAAGTTTGGTCCAAAATGGTCATTTCTCAATTTAACCCAATTTTGGCAGCACTATTTTATGTCAGACTACAGTAATGGCAAAAGTCAAGTACCCGCCTTTACGCTTAGGTAATAGTTGTTGGCTCCATTTTTTATAAGCCTGAAAGAACCTTTCCATTTTTATAAGCATGGAAAGAACCTTTTTCAGGCAAGATGTATGGTAGCACCGGCTTAGTGGTGTAGCATGAGAGAGCCCTTCCTGTGAAAAGTACCTGTATGTAATGTCTTATGGTGCAACAACAATAAAATGACCCACCTAGCTCATCGCCAACTCCGCAAGCGGGTGTGGATGTGGCATTTAATGGATAACCAGTTTCGTTTGAAACAGCTTTCAAATGAGCCTCATCACGAAAAAACCTGTCTTCGGGGTGTCCGACAAAGCGCGTTTCAAACCAGTCTCCTCAGCTACAGAGACTAGCTAGAAAATTGAAATTTCATCTGAAGCAAGTTTACATATGATACTTTCCAAAAAGCGAAAAACAAAGGCGCTGATCAGACTGCGTGGATGCGCAGGCTGGTCTGCGCCTATGTTGTTTGCAAACCCCCGAAGACAGGTTTTCTCGCGACAAGGCCCAAATAGCTTCTGTACTTTCAGTCAGTAGACAACAACCCACTTTAATATTCAAGTGCTGAAAAATGGCAAGCTTTTTTGCAAAGCTTATACTTGTAATTACTATGATCATAAATAACTGGAGAACTGTGTTAAAATGTTATAATGGCGGTAAGGAGACTCGTGACAAGTTCATTGGGTCAGTGGATGTCATCTGGCAAACGAGAATGCCATAACTCAAGCTCAGGCCAATCAAGGTAGGGTTTACAGGTAGTCAGGTCTATATACAGTAAAAACATGTGTTGAACGCCCATTCAAAAATAGAACGACCATTCAAAAATAGACAAAACAATGACCTTTATGACAAATGGTAGCTTAAAGAAGGTCGAAAGTAGTGCAGAAATGCTCCACTTGGAGCATTCTGCAAAACTTTTGACCTGCATTAAGCGATAATTGGTCTTGAATACCAATTTGTGATCTGTTTGAGTGGCCTTTTACACAGGTCTATATAACACAGAATGTACAAGCACGACAAGATGTTTTGCTTATTTGTTTCGGTTGATGCTTTGCGTTCCAGTCCACATGTTTTTTCTCAGTCATGTCGGGACGATTTCATGACTTCCTGGGTTGAATCACTAAGCAGAGCATACATGGGAGAAAGTTCAAAATTTCAAATATCCCAAACTTTAGAAATTCAATTTTCAAAACTTGCAAGATGCTTACAAGAATGAATATTTTCAAGTTTAAACGATTGATTGAGTTTAGATGATCTGAAAACAAGTCAGAGAAGCTATTATAATCTCCCTAATATTTCAGCATTTTGAGGCTGGCTGACTTCCTATGGTCAAACTCCTGAAATCAGGATTAATCCTGAAAACTTTCACCCATGGGCATAAAGTGTCTTGCTCAAGGATACAACACAGTTCCTCCTATGTTTCTCGAACTAGCGACTCTTTGACTCTAAGTCTATCACTCTACCAACTGGGTCACTGGGCTCCTTAACACGACAATGACGTTATTACTGTGCGTGATACTCATACGTATAATTCATGGGGGTAGCTACCATATACAGTAAAACCTGTGTAAAACAGCTACTCAAAAATAGACAAAACAAAGATCTTAATGACAAATGGTACCTTAGTGAAGGTCGAAAGTATTGCAGAATGCAGAATGCTCCTTTAGAGCATTCTGCAATACTATTAACTTGCATTAAGCCATAATTGGGGTTGAAACCCAAATTTTGGTCGTTTGGAGAACGCATTGGAGTAAAAAAAAATATTGGATTATTCGGTCCCAGTTTCGAAGGTTTCTTGATGATACGCATACAAAATGTATGTGGAAAGGTGGTATAGCATTATCTGCTCTAAAACCCACTGGGTTTAGCCCCATAAACGCAGCGAAACGGAGGTCCTGATTCATTTAAAACTTAATAATGTCTACCGTTACGTTTTCGTTTTGCGGCGTCTTATTTGGGTCTACGCTATTTGCAAATGCCCCCTTTTGGGATTTTTTTCATAAATGCATTAACCACGTCCCCACAATTTCGTACATTTAATTTTAGGCAAGCCACGCCCTGATATTTATCGCATTATTACACTGTTCGCTGAAGAATGTGAGATTCTTGCTAATGGAAAACAATTTGTATAGAAAAATTACTTTTAACATTTTTCTATATATTCTTTACGTTTTGCTCACAAACTTCCCGCATTTATCTAGCACATCTGTTATTGATCGTTATTCAATCGATCATCGGATGGGTAGTAGGGTGGTGAGCTCTCTGCTGCAACTTTCAATATGGCCCCGTCAAATTTGGCTTGTTGGCAGGATGAAATTTGCTTCACTTGAGGCAAATTTGAGCTGGAATTGGGGCCTAAATAGTGAGTCTATCAAGTTCCTCTTTTCTATCTCCACTCTGCGACGTGTCTCTATATGACTGAAATATTGCTGACTGGGACTTAAAGCCTAAACTCAATTAAAAACCGATAATCGATCAACAAGTCGATGATCGCCTAGTTCTGGCCAAATAAAAAAATAAGTGTGTTTCGGGTAACGGGTCTGAAAATTTTAGATAGGGTAGGCACACATATTTGTTTTTTGTTTGTTTTTTTTTCTGGAAAAAAATATGCATTTTGAAAATATTTTTTTCTGAACCAAAACATATGCTGTGGGCACTCAATAAAACGGTTCTTTTGGGCACCCAAAACATGTTTAAATAATTTGAATTGCCTTTCAAAATGCACTATTTTATATTTTTTCAAGAAAATCTAAAAAAAATCTAGGCTTTACTTGTAAATTTAAATAGGGTCGGGTAACCCTATACATGGGTATTTTTTATTTGGCCTTACCTGTTTAACAAGTCCATCTTCCCCACGACTGCACTCATAGACTGCCGCCGCAAGCATCTTTTCTACCCGTCCCTCGCCGAGACTCCGGCGCCTGCAATAGACAAAGAGACAATTATTTCTACGCAACTACCAGGTAAGCAAAATGGTAGTTCCCAAATGAAAATTTTGAATATGGTTATCCCCTAATTGACGCCATAACTCATACTGATTATGCGTAAACCCGTTCAAAAGGAAGCTCAATTTTCTCTTAGTAAAGTTCATGTATTTCCCTCTAGTTATCAAAAATAGCAAAAAAAAAAAAAAAAAACAAAAAAAAAACAGCATTTACATGTACATTAACTTGGTTATTATTTTCGTTCCAATCCGTTTCTGACGCATTTTGCTGACGTTATACGGTATGCAACTTCTGACTTAAGCGTAATTGAACTTTGGAAATTATCACGTTTTCTCCAAACGAGTTTTGACAGATGAGTGAGTAACTGAGTATGATCAGGAAATGCCACATAAAAGAAAAACAACATATTTTGATGACGTTATTTTCTGTAAAGAAATTATTACTTATATTCACGCTAGAGAAACACTGTACTCGAACAGCGCAGTCATCGCGTGGTGGTTGCAGTCGACGAGTGCACAAAATAGTGTACCTAGCTGTTTATAAAGGTAATATTTTGGTCAATTTTTTACTTCTGAAAATATTCATCGCGAATTATTATCACTTATAGATCAAGCTGTGTATCTGCTTAACAATTTTTTGTGGGTTGAGTGATAGTCGCTACAGCGCCAGAGTTATGCCAAAAATGTCATTTTTTCCTGAAAAGAGGATGAAAGAAATTTTTGCTTATGTTCTGGACTTTATGCTTGCTTTCCATAAAATGCGAAATACCAATCATTTAATGTGCACACAGTTTGAAATCAGAGGACAGGGCATTTTGGTTGTTATTCAAGCTTTTCATGCTGTACGCATAGTTTTGTATATCAGGTGTTTTGGCCCAGTAGTCGAGTGTCTAAATAAAATCAATATGAATCAGTCAAAGACCGGACCACTGGGCCAGAACACCCGATATACAGAACTATGCGCACAGTATGAAAAGCTTAAATAACTTTCAAACTGCTCAAGCCTCTGATTTCAAACATTTTTCACATTAAAGTAATGTTATCTTGCATTGTTGCCAAAGTAAGCATACATTCCAGAACATAAGCGAAAATTTCTTTTGTCCTCTTTTTCAGGAAAAAATTACATTTTTGCATAACTATGGCGCTGTAGCGACTATCACTCAACCCACAAAAATGTGTAAAGCAGATACATAGCTAAATTTATAAGTGACAATAATTCGCGATGAACATTTTCAGAAGTAAAATATTGCCCAAAATATTAACCTTTTAAACAGGTAGGTACACAATTTGAGCACTCGTCGACTGCAACCACCATGCAATGACTGCACCTTTCGAGTGCAGAGGTTATCTAGCGTGATATTTATAGTAAATTTTCCGCAATGGTTTCTAAAACATAGCAACAAGTCAACTTCGATAGGCAAACCATGTAGTCCATTACCATGGTTTTATCATATGACGGCGCGCCAGGGAGCGAAATAACGTCACGCATTTAATTCATTTATCATAATGACGTTATTGTTATTCATTGGACAACGTTATGTCACAATAGAGGGATCAAACATGTATTTCTGTGCAAAAACATCTGCTGAATCTCGAGGGTAGTGTTGAAACCTCTTGGCTCTGTTGTATGTGATGTTTTCTTGTGATCTGTTTTTGTCACTTTCCCATATCACGATGTGGTGTCCTGGGTCAGGTGTGGTACTTGATTGTATCGATTCCTGATCTTTGCCTTATTACTTACTTTGTAGGATGGGTGTTTCTACAAGTTGGAATGAAATGCGAAACTAAAGAAACATCATATAGCCCTGACATAGTGTTGATCGCAGTTGTCAGCTGTTTTCTATGAGCATCAAAAGTTACATGTTTCACGCTAGAGAACCCCTGTACTCGAAAAGCGCAGTCATCGCGTGGTGGTCACAGTCGACGAGTGGAAAAAATGGCGTGTTTATGTACACCTTGCTGTTGAAAAAGGTAATACGATTATTACCATTTTGCTTCTGAGAGTATTTTTTGCTGATTATTGTTCCTAACATACCCAGCTCTGTATCTGCGTAACAATACGTGTGTGGGTTAAGCGATAGTCAATGCAGCGCCTTATTTATACAAAGAAGGCGATTTTTCTCCAAAAAAATGATGAAAGATTTTTTCTGTTTATATGTTGAAATTTATGCTTACTTTAGATTAAACGCTAAATACCATGGCTTTAATGTGGAAAAGTTTGAAATCGGTGGGTAGAGCATTTTGAAAGTTATTTAAGAATTTAATACTGTACGCACAGTTCTCTACATCGGG
The DNA here is from genome assembly GCA_964019695.1 of Loripinus fragilis. Taxonomy (NCBI): domain Eukaryota; kingdom Metazoa; phylum Mollusca; class Bivalvia; order Lucinida; family Lucinidae; genus Loripinus; species Loripinus fragilis. The sequence continues at coordinate 52,299,782 of OZ026531.1, forward strand.
TGTTCTGGCCCAATGATCAGGTGCTCATGTACGCAGTCGTCTGGATTAGATAATAGAGAACTGTACGCATATGTCGCGGAATGTCCATGCTATATTTGAACCAGCACATGTGTTTTGGGGTACTTGTTGCATTTTCTACCAACGAAAACCCAGGCAAGCCTGTGCAGACTCACATTAGCCTTTGTTACTAACATACACAAAGTATGGATGAAGATAAAGACTCGAAACAAAATTTGGGCCTCTGGTCCAACTAGATACGTCGAAAGTCTTTAACTGATCAACGCAACGACTTCTTAGCAGGTGGCATGCCCCCATTAACAAATTCAGACGTGTTCAATCTTCCAATCAAATCCATGGCCAGTGGATTTAACTCGTTGCATGCTGGGATATTTTCTATGCTTTTTGTCATCTGCTGATTTTACCTGATCTGGGCCCAAACTGTTTACTAAGGTTATCAGCAGGCGGCACTTGTATAGAAAGTGTGTGTGTGTGTGTGTGTGTGTGTGTGTGTGTGTGTGTGTGTGTGTGTGTGTGTGTGTGTGTGTGTGTGTGTGTGTGTCTAATATTCTATGTGGTACCAAAATAACAAGGAACTTTTTGAAATACTCGGGTACATCACGCACACACACACACGCGCGCGCACGCACACAACTCAGTACCTCATTGTCTTTACCTCATAGAGACACCTTTTAATACTTTTGAAAACAGAGCAGACCCAGATTAGGCAGCTTTTGGAAGAGCTGTCTGATCAGGGTCTACTCTGTTTTCTCATTGAAAATGATACATGTTTTTAGCAAAGGACAACAGTAGGTTTGTGACCTACCTTCCTACCTACCATCACTAGCTCAAAGCACTCAGAACTTGGGTACCTGGGTTATCCGGGTGGCCCAAAACGACTATATATATTGACTAATTCGGACCATTTTGTCTTTGGGCGCCTCTGTCTAAATAAATCATGTTTAAAGGAAATGGCAGAGTAGGTGTGTGATAGACAGACATACAGACAGACAGGCGACAGACACAGTTTGCAGCTAGAGCTCATAGCCATCGAAACAGGCGCCCTTATCAACTAGCTTCCCCGGGCAGTCTAAAATCACTTTCATGGTATTGACCAATTGGCCAATTCGCGCCGGTTCGACACAGGAGTGACAAGTCAAGAGCTCTTTAAAAGTGTAGGTATAATTTCTAGTATCTCACTTCTGAAAAACGGGACAAACCTTAGATAGTCCACGCGACGGACGCGTTGAACTAAATATTTTTTTCACATTTTGGTAAATTTGTTGGCATTCCTTTGCTAATTTACAGCCACATGGCGATCACTGTCCACAAAGGGGGGGGGGGGGGGGGGGGGGGGGCGGAGGGGTGGTACTCTGATAGTTTTATACATGCGTAGGCTCGGGGCATTTTTTTTAAGTTTTTGAATAAGATTATTATTGGGGGTTTCAGAAATATCAATATATTTTTTTTATTTTATTTTTTTTTTTTTTTTTTTTTTTTGGGGGGGGGGGGGTTGAGAATTGGGGAGTCACGACAAAATTGGACTAGTTTTAGGTGTCTTTTCTATGTATTTTAGGGTCTTTTCTTAAGGTAAATGTAGAGGATAAGAATATTTTTTGCGTGGCAAAAATTTCAAATATTTTTTGGGGTGCTTGAAATTCCCGATATTTTTTGGCGGCAAACGGTAAATGCTGGGCCCAATCCTACGTATGAAGAAAAAGTGAGAGTAAAACACCCCCCCCCCCCCCAACACACACACACACGCACACTCACCCTTGGTCACAGTCTATGATGAGAAGTTGCTAGCTATAGGTGATCTGTGATGGCGGATTGAGCAGGTTAATCTCACAATAGTATTCAACCCCACAAGGCCAAGCTACCCACACCATAATCTAATATTCACACGCAGAACCGGTTTCATCCCCATAATGTTACATGGCAATGTATCAGCGGATGGACAACGTCAAATATCTCTCTAAATTTTTCGGAGGATAGAAAACAAGAATATTTAACAATGAACTTTAAAACGCATTACATATTTTCCTTTTTCAGTATAAATGTGTTAGCACTCATCTTGGCGTGAAGTTATATTTATAATGCATGCATGTATAGCTCTCTAGTGAGAATAGGCCTGTAGTTGGGATGAAAATTGTATCTTCATACCTGTTTTGAGTTTGCGGGATACACAGGCTCGCACGAGCCTCGGGTGTTCGTCCAAAATCTCCTGTGTTGTCTTAGTGCCAGAAGAATTTGTAATTAGCATGCGAATACCCAGTAAACATGTAAAATCGGGCCACTATCGGCCCGCAAGCAAAACGCCATCCGAACGGCGTTTCGCTGGCCGGCCGATAGTGGCCCGAGATTGGAAACTGGCTGAGCATATCATCTGCCGATGTCGACCGTTAAATAGTTTTGCTGTCAGTAGTGCGGCAAACAGTATTGACCCAGATCAGACTTAGCCTACACTGTTTGCAAAAAAATATTTCTAAAATATTCCAGCAGAAGACTTTATAGACACGTTTTATTGTGATAAGCGTTTTTCCGGCCTTAGAGATTTTTTTTCCAAATTGTAATGCTTTTCTATGAAAAGTGCGCAGACCCTGATGAAAAGTCGTATTATGCTTGCGGCAATTTATCGCTGCCTTCACTGTTTGCCAAAGTGCCTCTTTTAGGGTAAAAACAGAATTACTTAGTACTTGCTGTAGACTGTGCCTCATATACCCAAAACGTGTCACAGTGTTATAGAAACGTTTTTGTTTCAGCGGTGAATACTTAACTCTTTGCATGCTGAGTAACGTTTTTTTTCTGTCCTAAACATTTCTTAAATCTCACGGACCTTTCGCCTTTGGGTCCTGCCAGACGTTTTGCTGATGTTGATCTGGGTCTAAACTGTTTTTCATTTTAAAATGCTTCCAGAAACACACTACATACGTTTTGTATGCTGTTTCTTTTTTTTCCGGCATACTACTTTGTCACCATAACCTGATTTAAGGAATACTTACTATACAGCTATATCGAGCCAACATCCCATCGCCCGCCAGTGAAACGCCAGTTGCCTGATTTCTAATATAAAACGTGTTTACTGGGTACAGGCTCGAATAGTTTGGATCCAGATCAGGTTCCAAGTTTTGTTAAAAAAGTAAGTGAGTATGATCAGAAAATACCACAATAACAAACCGAAGACAAACCCATGGCACCGCGAGGAAGAGCCACACAACCATCACGAGACACCAGGAAGACAAACTAAGCAAAGCAACCAGCTCTCTCTCTTCCCCATCAAGATGATTGCAAAACTAGAATGGACATAAAGCCTGATCTCAAAGCCCCCGGAGCAATCTGATACCAAAATCGACTCTTCTCCGCTAGTGTCAAATAGTTTGATCCAGATCGGGTTGACATTTCAAGCTACCGTCCGACCATCCGTTTATTCACAGATCGGCCGTCTATTGGCCTCTTTTTTATTCTACGTGGTAAGCATATGGCTTAATTTGACATCCATATAATTGAGTCCCTCCTTGGGTTTTTGGGAAACACAGGAAAATTACATTTATACCAGGGGAACAGGGAACAAAGGTCAAATTTTGAGTGGAACAAGGTACAAAGGCAATATTGGGGAACATGGAACTTAAGAAAACAATCTTCGATTCTTGGGGAACAGGGAAACACATCTATTTATTTCAGGGGAAAAGGGAACGGTTATCACCTTAGGAGGGTCTCATAGGGGTTCAAATTTTCAAACCATCCACCAGTCTGTTTGTCTGTTCATCCGTCTGTCAACACGTCATATTAAATTGTGATTTGAAGCACTGACAGCTGTGAACGTCAAACAAGCATTATAATTGTCCTTTGCATACTTTTCAAACATACACTGTAATTTGTGACCATATACCTTGATCAACACATCATTTGCAGTAGAGTATGCAGCAGAGATATATGAAGTGTCATTGTTGTTCTGAGTATCTCCTCAAGCACGCGATATGCCTTAAATCGCATGTTTCATTGATTTTTATGATTCTGTAAAGCGCATATATCTTTTTTATGAAATCCGTAAAATTTCAACCTTGATCTACGTATCACTCGCCAGTGACCCTGGTTATTTTGTGCACTAAAATACATGTCTTGCCCAGCAGTGATAAATTAAGTAGCAAACCTTGCAATGGTTATAAGAGAGTTTGCACAGCTTGTTTCATGTATTGGCATTGCTTTGAAATTGTTGCCGAGACGGTTTGGCATCGCTAGAGACAAATAAACAGCAGTTCAATCGCTCTGGCTTTGTTAAAACCGCTCGTGCTCCCATCGACTGCGTCCAGTTACAGCTTGACGAATGCGTACACATTACATATTTAGGCACTCGACATATGGGACAGTCCACTTGACTACTCAAAAATTGCGTACAGAAGAGAAATGGCTTGCCACTTCGCAAATAATAAACAGAAACATTTCAAACTTTCTAGTCCTCCACTTATACGTGTTCTTCATTATTTGATGAAATAACATGATAATTGATGACTTTAATAGCACACTTATTAGTCATTGAACACATTTCAGGCACATAAAATCCAAATGACTAGCCAGAAACTGACCGGTACTCTGCTGGTTTTAAAATTTAAAGGCTCTTATTGGGCCAGAATGGACTACAATACCTAAGCAATAAATCCAAACGAAAAAAACTTCGTGAAAATTAAAAGTTGTAAAGTACTGCCTCATAGAATGGATCATAGTAAATCAAAATAGTAAAATTTGTGCACTTGTCGACTGCGAACATCACGCGATGACTGCGCTGTTCGAGTACAGAGGTTCTCTAGCGTGATGTTTGCCAAGAGATTTTACAAAGAAGGTAATTGGTTACTGAAGTGTCCCCTTTTGATTTTAAATATTGTGTAATATTGATGTACACATGCGCGGGTCCAGAGGGGGACAGGGGGTCCGGAACCCCCCCCCCCCCCCCTGAAAAGCACAAAAATATAGAGTTTATTTGCAATACTGGTCCGGATCCCCTGAAAAATTACAAAGCTAACAAGGCAGCATTCAATGTTGGGCCATCATCGGCCCGAAAGCGAAACGCCATTTAAATCGCGTTTCGCTGGCAGGTCGTTGATGCCCGCTAATAGTGGTATTTGTATCATTCCTCCCTCATCAAACAAAAATAAAAACGTTGTCAAAGTTCAAAGTTAGACCCCCTCTGACAAAACTATCTGGATTCGCGCATGGAAGTGTCCCCTTTTGATTTTAAATATTGTGTTATATTGCTCTACATACTGAAAGGAGTGATGGGGCTGGTGTCGTGCATGTAACTTTTGCAGGTTTCCATACAAATTCTGGGGTGTTAAGCGTATTTTCACTATTGAAAGAGTGTTGAAGGGGATAAACAAGAGGTCCAAGTGGCCCTTAATCACACACCTGAGTTTTCTTTACAGCTGACATAAAGATATATGTTGAAAGCGGGCCATGTCCCTGGTGACAGCTGGGGTGGGGTCAATTTTGGCCCAGGGGCATAATTTGAACAAACTCGATAGAGGTCTACTAGGTCATACTACATACCAAATAGAATTTTACATTTTTCCTACATAAGCCTATTCTAAACATGTGACCCCCGGGGCAGGGCAAATTTTTGCCCAAGGGACATATAATTTGAACAAACTTGGTAGAGGTCCACTAGGTGATGCTACATACTAAATATAAAGGCTATAGGCCTTATGGTTTCAGACAAGAATTTTCCATGCTTCTCTCTTTATAAGCCTATGTAAATCATGTGACCCCTGGCGGCCCAAGGGGCATAGTTTGGACAAACTTGGTAGAGGTCCAATAGGTGAAGCTACATACCAACTATTAAGGCTCTAGGCCTTATGGTTCCAGACAAGAATTTTTTCCATGTTTTTCCCTATATAAAGTAAGTAAGGGTGCAAAGATCAGGAATCGATACAATCAAGTACCACACCTGACAATGGATACCAATGGGAAAGTGACAAACTCACAGTGAGACACCACAAACGAGAGCTAAGAGGTCAGCCTTTTCCCAGCAGGTGACGACAAAGCACATATAAACAGACGCGCAAAAAGACATAGCAAACACAAGACAGAACAAAAACATAAAAGATCCACAAAAGAAGTACCGCCTTGGAACGGTCAGTAAAATAATTTACTGGAGGGCTTAAACCGGTTTAACGGCGCCAACCGCACCCTTAATTCAGATGTGGATCAAGAAACATAGATATTTGGTTTGCATGAAAAACCCCTAACTTATCAATGCATCATCTCCTAAAACATATAAATCAAGATATAACAAGGAGATAAGTCAAAGATAAGGACTCAACAGTAACTAAATCTGAATACCGGAGCAAAAGAAATCCAACAGGTAAACCCCGGTGGGCCTGACAAACAGCCAAAGCATCAGGCCCAAACCATCTCATAAGCCTATGTAAAACATGTGACCCCCGGAGCGGGCCACTTTTGGCCCAATGGGCATAATTTGAACAAATTTGGTAGAGATCCGCTAGGTGATGCTACATACGAAATATCAAGGCTCTAGGCCTCTGGTTTCAGACAAGAAGATTTTTTTTGTTTTCCCTATATAAGCCTTAGTAAAACAAATGACCCCTGGGGCGGTTTGTTTGTTTGTTTGATTTGATTCTTTACGTCCCATCAACAATCTTATTGTTAATCAGGGACGGGTCTTCCTGGGTTGAACCAGTACTTAGCTAGGATTAATGTGTCTTGCTCAAGGACCACAACGCAGTGACGCAGGTGAGGCTTGATCTATGTGTCTTGATCCACATCTGAATTAAGGGTGAGGTTGGCGCCGTTAAACCGGTTTAACCCCTCCAGTAAAAGTATTTTTACTGACCGTTCCAAGGCGGTGCTTCTTTTGTGGATCGTTTTTGTTCGTTATGCTTCATGTCAGTGTGTGTTGTAATGCTGTGTCTGTTCTTTGTAGCCTTGTGGTCATCTGCTGGGAAAGGGCTGACCTCTTGTCTGTCGTGTGTGTTGTGTTTTGTCACTTTCCCAAATGTGTCCTGGTCCACATTAGAATCAAGGGTGAGGTTGGCGCCGCAAAACTGGTTTAAGCCCTCCAGTAAAATATTTTACTGACCGTTCCAAGGCGGTTCTTCTTTTGTGGATCTTTTATGTTTTTGTTCTGTCTTCTGTTTGCTATGTCTTTGTGCGTGTCTGTTTATATGTGCTTTGTGGTCACCTACTGGGAAAGGGCTGACCTCTTGACTCTCGTTTGTGGCGTCTACTGTGAGTTTGTCACTTTTCCATTGATATCCTGGGTCAGGTCTGGTACTTGATTGTATCGATTCCTGATCTTTGCACCCTTACTTACTTTGAACCCGCGGCCCCTCAGCCTCGAGACAAGCACTCTACCACTGAGCCACTGCGCTCCCACTGGGACTGGGCCATTTTGTCGCCACAGGGGCATAATTTGAACAAACTTGGTAGAGGTCCACTAGGTGATGCTACATACCAATATCAAGGCTCTAGGCCTTATGGTTTCACACAAGAAGAGTTTTTCATGTTTTTCCTTTATAAGCCTATGTAAAACATGTGATCCCCGGGGCGTGGCAATTTTTGGCACAAAGGGGATAATTTGAACAAACTTGGCAGAGGTTCACTTGGTGATGCTACATACCAAATATCAAAGCGCTAAGACCTGTGGTTTCAGAGAAGATGATTTTTAAAGTTTTCATCTTAAAAATCTATTTTAGCCTGTGTGATTTAGATATGCAATGGCAATAACCATTTGAACAATTTTAAAGAGGGTCATATAATAAGGATCATTCCTACCAAGTTTGGTCAAAATCGTGCCAGTAGTTTAGGAGATGTCCTTTGAAGTAATTGCTGACGACGGACGACGAACGACGTACGACGCACGACGCACATCCAACGATTACATTAAATAACCCCACTATACTGGCAAATAGTGTTGGGCCTTTTTATTCTGCCAGACTTTGCCTCCAGTGGGAAGTAACACATCGAAAAAGGATGTTATGCATGTCAGTGGTTATACAACGTATGCAAAAATTGATTAAAATATACCATGTGGTTTAAGAGTTATGAGCATTTTACTACAACTGCTAACGGACGGGCAAACGGACGGATGAACAGACGGACGGACACACGCTTCGTCCATCGAAAAAGGATTTTATTCCAGTCTGTGGTTAGACGATATTGACACATATACGTATGCATAATGTGATTAAAATATACCATGTGGTTCCTGAGTTATGAGCATTAATTTTCACTTACGACTAACGGACGGTCGGACATACGGCCGTACCCACGAATGGACCCTTGTTGGCTACTTTGAATTTCCGAAAAAATTCTCTTTTTGCCTAGATGGCTACTTTTTCTAACATAGGAAACATCCAAGACTCATTTAACCTAGCTTAGTACTGGTTCAACCCAGGAAGACCCGTCCCTATATAACTGAAAGATTGTTGATGGGACGTAAAGAATCAAATCAAACAAACAAACATAGGAAACATCCAACAAGAATCTTTTTGTGAGAACGGACCCGACTCACACAGTGATAAAAGTGCACACCAAAGGGTCATGCAATTACCACTTATTGTATTATTAAACCATTCTTATAGCACTCAATATTCCATTCTTATATTCGGCTACCAATGCCAGCTTATATCCAACTTCCCCATTATTATCTAGATATATCCTTTGACCAATTACAATCTCCATTTCATAAAACGTATTTTTATAATCCATTATTGAATTAAACGATAAAAATACCTCCAGTAGTTTTATCCGCGCGGAATTCAAACACACAACTTTATCAAACGTCCAAAAATAAACAAGATCACTGCTTGGTTATTTATTCCTTGCGCAGGACAAAAATGTCACAAAAAGTAAATCTATTACATGAAAGGCTAATGAGTAATTAATGAAATGCATCACGTAAAAACCAGTCTGACTTGACAGGCAACCGGAAATAGCTCACTGCAAAACCAGTCTACTCAGTTTCCGCGACTGCCATGGCTTCAGCCATGCCAATAATATCTCACGTAAAAACAACAAAGACGCAAACCAGACTGCGAATATTCGCAGTCTGGTTTGCGTCTTTGTTATTCAATTACGTCGTTTTACGCTGTTTTTACGACGTGCTACGTTTTAGCCACCTACAAAGTTGATTCACAAATTAGAAACACGCTCCCGCACCTACGGCCAGCATTTATAGAATGTCGCAGTAAAAACTACATTGTAGAAAGCACAGGTATGTCTTTCATTTTTACCTTAAAAATTCAGGCCAAGGCAAAGGAATTTGTGTTAATGGGGTTCCCGGAAAAACTTTACGAGATGCATAATAAGGTCATGCACTGCATCTTCCGCGTACACGCCTACTAACCCCCGAAATCACAACGTTCTTTTGAGACACATACGTCTTGTCTCGGTGAAGATGGGTCGTGCGCCAAACAAGCGTCGACCATGCTGTGAATGACATGCACCAGCCCAGTCAGTGTTTGACTTAAGCAATGAGCTTTAAGAGCCCCTGAGACTCTCGTGTCCTTACATTACGGGTTCCAAAGTATAAACGAAGGGTCCTCCTTTAATTTATTCTGAAATCAAAACGCTGCTAATAATTTATCGCAGGGATTGGATTGCCATTTACAAGAATGGAGAAATTTTGAATCTCAAAAAGGAAATCCAACTGCTTTTATGTGGGGTTTTTTTTGTGTGTTTTTTTCTTCAAAATTTCTAATATGACAATGATCAGATTCTGATCGGCAGTGTCTGAAGAAAGAAAGTATGAAAACAACTTTGAGTAGCATTTGCATCTAAGTATAAAAACTACTCAAAGTATGCATATTTCATAAAGCAAAATCTACATGTATGTTCATTTAGACATTTCAAAAAAGAGTACCACACAGTCAACATGCTTTGCATAAAGGGCCCATCATTTAAATACAGTTTGTAAGAGTTTAAGATTTAAATATTTTTGAGCCCCAAAGAATGCACAGATATTTTTTTCGGAATCAATCATCTTCGCAAATCAATGGTAATAAGTCCATTGTGTTCCATGCGTATAGCACGAAGTGGACTTAGTACACTTGGCTTGCGAAGATGGGACTCAATATAGCGAGTCGTGAAAACCATGCGTCTTGTCTGTATTTGAGCCTGAGTCATGGAAGTATTTCGAGCTGATGGAGGTCATTAGCTATAGTCAGCCAGACTTAAGTTAACTCCTGGTTGCTGTGGTAACCAAAACTTTGAAATGACTAGGAAAAAAGCTATTCCACGGTAGGTGCAATCATTCTCAGTTACTTATACCTCGTAGGTGTTGTTTGAGGGGTTTATGTGTCTGTCCGTCACACTTGTGTCCGCTCCAACTCTCAAGAGCTACTGGTATGATTCTAAAACCAATTCCCTCGCACACATGTACGTACGCTCAAGGAGACGATGTGCAAAGCGCCGTTTCGTCACCCAGCTCCAAGGTTAAGGAAGAGTAATAGCGATCTATAGATCAAATGCCAAGTTCAGAGATAGTGTCCGCTCCATATCTCTCAGAGACAGTGTCCGCTCCATATCTCTCAGAGATAGTGTCTGCTCCATATCTCCAATTCTAACCAGAGGCCCAAATGGCCTGAGTAACCTTGCTGAACAGGTCAACCATTGTAGAAGTAAAATCTATTTTCAAAATAACCGCTATGACTGCATAAATTGGGTGTCATGATGCCCACATTTCAAGAGAACAAATCTGGATCTACCAATGACGTAACCAGAACGCTGAAAAAGTTAAGTATATCAAAGTGAAACTACTGGATCAAGCAATGATTTTTTTTTTCAATTACATCCCTTTTCAAATTGGGAACTTCTTTTAAAGGAAAGAATTTGCTCCCAGAGAGAGCGTTTTTTCCCTTTATGAGCAGTTCATTAGTGTATGAAAAAATCACTTATATCACATTAAGTGACCTCCATTGAATGTTACTATTTCATTACGCACGTGCGTAACCTGCGTAATGAGTGCTACGCCAATGACCATACGATTTGGTGTTCCACGCAAAATTCCAACGGAAACTGTCGAGGTACTTAAAATGTTTTCAATTTGGCTGCCATACAGCAGGCTTAATTCTATTGATTATATCTGATGATCCATGCAAAACTTAAGCTGGATGCGACAAGCAGTTCCGGATATGTTTAAAAACAATTTCCAAGATGGCCATCATGGCAGCCATACTGATTGCTGTGACGTCACCATTTGAACAAATCTGAACCTCCACAATGGACGGATGTGGACACAAAATGCCAATTAAATATGACTGAAAAATGAAAATCTATTTTCAACATGACTGCTGTGGCGGCCATATTGGATGTCGTGACATTACCATTTGAACAAACCTGATGAGCTGGTCTCGAGGTTATAATCTTTGTTTCATGCTCAAATGAGAATGTAATTTATCATGCTCTTAAATGCTAAAATGCCAACAAAAGTGTTGCCATTTAAACAGTTATTAGCGTGATAAATATAACATCTTAAAGTTTGAAAGCAAGAAGTCTTTATTTTTCAGCATTTTAGTTTTTATATGCAGTTGAAATTTCATGCACTGGCAGTTGAGTTGAGCATGAAAAAGTTTTATAATTTCAGCTTGATTTGACATATTGTTCCGGAAACAAAATATTAGTAAAGTAAGGAATCAGGCAGAGATCAGCAAATCGATACAATCAAATACCACACCTGACCCAGGACACCAAATGGAAAAATGATAAGAAAACATTACATACAAGAGAGCCAAGAGGTCAGCCCTTTCCCAGCAGGTGATCACAAGGTTGCAAAGAACAGACAAGAAAGTATGACAGACAAACACGAAACAGATAACAAAAGGATCCAAAAAAGACCCTGGAACGGTCAGGAAGAAAACTACTGTTTGACGGTACCAACCTCGCCCATATTTCTGATGCTGATCACGACAAATACTAGTGGATGTTTGGTTCGCATGTAAGAATACCTAACTTATCGATTTATTATCTCCTAGTATATACGCATCCAAAATCCGTAGCCATGTTTAAAGCGATTGTTTGGAGACATATCTTGTTCCTTGAAAACAACACCTAGGGTAAAGTTTGTTGCTTTTTTTCTCAAAACTGTTTTATCTATATAATTAGACCAAACTCTGCCCTGGTCCTGCGTCGACAAATACTGATTGTGCATGTATATTGACATATCTATTAGCATGATTAGGGGACACTATGTAAATTAATTGACACCCCCCCCCCCACACACACACACAGCTGCCAAGCAAATTTTAATAAGACTTGTATGTATGCAAGTTTTGTACAAAAGGAATGGGAGCTGTTGGTGTTACATATTAAACAAAGCAGGTGCCGATATAAAAATTGTCTAAATTCTATGTGTTGTTGGCGTAAAAAAGTTTAAGTTCAGCATCAAAAAAATATCAAAACTGCATAAAATAGGAGGTGCACATCTTCCATATGTCAGGAATCAGTATGCAAGATTTGAATAAAAAGAAGTGAAAGCAATTTGAGTTACAGATTACACAAACCAGACACCCCATAGGCATTTCGGGTGGAAAAAAATGTCCACGTTCAATGCCCATCACATTTACGAGAAAATATTGATCAAATGTGCACAAAATATGTAGGTAATAAGGCTTTTTTGGCCCTCCAGTGGAATATTTAACTGTCCGTTCCAAGGCGGTAATTCTTTTGTGGATCATTTATGTTTTTTCTGTCTTGTGTTTGTTATGCCTTCGTGTGCGTCTGTTTATTTGTCCCTTGTGGTCACCTGCTGGGAAAAGGCTGACCTCTTGGCTCTCGTTTGTGGTGTCTAACTGTGAATTTGCCACTTTCCCATTGGTATCCTGGGTCAGGTGTGGTACTTGATTGTATCGATTCATGATCTTTGCAACTTTACTTACTTTTTTATGATGACATGCAGGGCAAATCTGGTGCAATAAGTTGAGCCTTTGCGGTTGATCTTTCATTATAAAATGAGCAAGTGCATGAGATTTCCAACAATGTGTTATGTGCGACCAGCAAAGCCTCAGATCAGCCTGCGCATATGCGCAGTCTGGTCAGAGCCTTTGCTAGTCGCTTCAGTATTCTATGATTGTTAAGCTAATGACTGAACACTGATTGTAGTTTCTAAGCTTAAAAGGAGGCTGCAGAGGCTCGTCCAAGTCTACACTTGTTAAAATGTCAAATTGTTGGAAATCTCATTCACTGGCTCAAATTGTGTTTGCATTTAAGTTTAAAAGGATGTCTATGTCCTGTTTGACAGCGTTTATGCAAACAAATCAGGGCACGATGTGATGACTAAAATAATTGATTCACACTGGTAAATGTATACGTCGATTTGCTTGTATTTACGCGTATTGCCGGTACTTCATAGACCGGAAGTGGTAGATATTATATTTGTGTTAATACTATATAGAAAAACATGTCATATGCCTAAAGGACTATAGAATTATATCATTTTCAAGTATTTGGCATGCTCATGGCGATTTATGTAAGCATTTAGGAATAGATTCGAGTACCGATCTGATGATCGGTACTCGAATCTATTCCTAAATGCTTACATAAATCGCCATGCACATACTGAATACTTAAAAATGACCTAATTCTATAGTCCTTTAGGCATATGGCATGTTTTTCTATATAGTATTAACACAAATATCTACCACTTCCGGTCTATGAAGTACCGGCAATACGCGTAAATACAAGCAAATCGACGTATACATTTACCAGTGTGTGATTGAGCTCGAAGAAAAAGAAATCCTTTTGCAATTAGTGTCTCGCTTGCAAAGCGTGCTGGTTCACTGAAAATGAACTCTTTTGTTTTCATGGAAAAATTAACATAATTGCAGAAAAATACCATTTTCATTTATCTGAATCTACTTTTTCACCTTACATACACTATGGATCCTGATAAGCCAATTCTACAGGCGCCAGATGATCAGGATCTACACTGTTTGCCATGTTGTTTATGTTATGCATGATTGGTTGCCATGACAATTACGTATCTTTTCCTTGCTATAAAAAGTAAATAATGTCAGGCATCTAGATAAATAAATGTGCCAAGAGCCAATCAGAGCTTATCCGCTACTTGAGAGTGTGTAATCAAAAAAAATCTAATGTCTCAGTCAAATAATATGTTGTGGGTACCCAAAACCGTCTAAATGAGACGATTCTTTTGTCAACCCAAAACACACGCGAAACTGATGGGTGTGAAAACATCAACGACTGTACGCTGAAAATATTTAGATACTTGCTTTTTGGATTGGCAAGTTAGCTAAATTTGATCCCTCAAGCTGCATTGCGTGTTAGCGGTCTTACTGGCATTCGTTATCAGAGGTTTTTCGGTTTCGTACGTTGTATTTTATGGTTGATTGTACACGGTGTTGCTTCTGACGTGCAGTATGTTATCTGGACATCAGGCCCTGAGGTTATAAAACTTGAGTTCATTCTCAAACTCAAAATAAAACACAATGATTGGCTGCTTGCGGACACGTATTCTCAAACTCAAAATAAAACACAATGGTTGGCTGCTTGCGGACACGTGTCCGCAAGCAGCCAATCATTGTGTTTTATTTTGAGTTTGAGAATGAACTCAAGTTTTATAACCTAGAGGCCGGGTTTCCGCGACATGCTCTATGCACCGAAATGTAGTATTCTTTGGTTGGTATACCCATGTGCTGTTTAGGCTGGTTGCTAGTATGTGCGGCCATTTGCCAAGCAAAATGGATTTGATTGATAGAATGTTACGTCATATCATGCGCGGATCCAGAAGGGAGGGCATGGGGTCCGGACCCCCCCCCCTCCCGAAAAATCACAAAAATATAGGGTTTCCTAGCATTATTTGTCACAAAGCTAACAAGCCAGCAATTTTTTGACGTTATCCAATCAAACTCAAGTGCATAAAGGCCATTTCACATACACAACGAAACCGAACCGAAAAAAATAAAATGCCTTAAACCCTATGGGCGCTTTCACATATGTGCCGAAACCGAACCGAAACCGAACGCCGAACCGAAAACGTGCACGATTTTGATTTGATTTTATTCGGTTTCGGTGGCCAAATTTTAGCAAACACGACAGGTAATTTTAATAAAAACTGCACATACACAACCACGTGCGTTGTATAAAGTTAGTAATCATGATTTCAAGCCATTGATGGATTGTCCAGCGAGACAATTGTGCGATTATTTTACAAGCACAATACTATTTACAGACAATACCCAGAGCGACTATAAAGACCACGAACTTAATGCAGTGACATGGAACAATTTGTATTGTAAAGGTATTTCTGCTATCTGAGAAGGACCTAGTCCAAATTATACAGGCATTTTCTTAGAGTTCGTCCACGGATTCGGTTCATATGTGAAAGGTCTGGCGAAAACGAAACGATGCAATTCGGTGGCCGTTACGGTTTCGGTTCGGATTCGGTGTATATGTGAAACAGCCCTTCGTCGGACTGGTAGATGGTAATGGTAGATTGGTAAATAATGCATCGAAACGTAGTGTTCTGTGGTAAGTACACGAGCTGTTTGGGCCGGTTGCTAGTATGTACGGTCACTCGACAATCAGTGAATGGCAAGTGGCCGTACATACTAGAAAACAGCCAAAACAGACTGTGTGATTAATAGAATTGCTTGACTGTTTTCTTTCAAAGTAATTATCTGATTATAGAGATATAAATAGTTCAGCAAGGTACTGTTGTTGCAGTTATACTTGTGAATCATGAGCTCTCTCTCTCTCTCTCTCCCTTTCTCTCTCTCTCTCTCTCTCTCTCTCTTGAATCACAGGTTTAGATAAACAAAAAAAATCAGTGTAAAACTGTAAATATATTTTAATCATCATTTTTATCATATGTTTTGGGTGCTCAAAAGAACCGTCTCATTGAGACGGTTCTTTTGAGCACCCACAACATATGTTTTGGGAATAAGAAAATTATTTTTGTTACACACTCGTTGAGTGTTTGCAGAGCCCTTTGTGCAATTTTAGGGGGAAAAGTCAATATGAGAAACAATTTTGTGAAATAATTATAGTGAAATGAATAGTCCAACTGGCATTGTCGAGCCTGTAAAAAGTCCATGTGAATTTAGATAGCATACTTGCTGATCGTCCGCATGGTTTCCGAAGTCAGAGGTCTTGCGAAACCCAGTTGATCCAGTTTGTGCATGACATCATCAACAACCTGGATGGGGCTGTGCATCGCGGACACATTTGATCATAATGGATTACGCAAAGGCCCACACAGGAGGCTATTGCATAAATTGAATTATTATGGGATAAGAGGTTCCATCCAGAAGTGGATCAACAGATGAGGACATACGGACGGTATGTCCTGTCATCTGTTCGTTCCTGCACCCATGTGTACAGTGATACGGCAAGATTGGGATAAACACATGTTTTATTTGTCATTCCCTTATTGTACAAGGCAGTTATTGTCATCTCGGCTTGTATAATTAATTCACAGATGAGTCTAAACGAGCGAGTAATTGGGGATTTATATTCAAAATAGACAGGTTTTATGCCACCGAAACAAATCCATGTACACTACGCCGAAAGCAAAAAACAGCGTATGATGACAATGCGTCACTTCATGCGATTTTGGCATGTTTTTTTTTTTTTTTTTTTTTTTTTTTTTTTTTTTGTCTGGTTCGGTTCTTTATGTCTAAGTCAACAGCTATGGTCTGTCGGGACGGTCAGTCCACATAACCACTCTTTTTTCCTGGGCAAGCTTGCAGCACTTCGTGCACATACTTTCCCTTGTAACTGACAACAACTCTTCTTGAATCAGCGGAAGGGAGGAGAATGTCCGTTGAAATTATTTCATGATCAATCTCCACAAAAGTATGGTACAGGGCCGGGATCGAACTCGCGACCCCTGGATCTCAGACACATATCTGCAGTCAGACACGTTACCGACTACGCCACGCGGCCCTGCAATTTGGCGGATCCAGAGGGGTGATAGGAGGTCCGGACCCCACCCACCCCCACCCCCCCCCTTGAAAAAGTAAAATATGAGCCGTGACATGTGATTTCCAACAATGCAGCATTTTGACAAGTGAAGACTCAGATGAGCCTGTGCAGCTCCTTTTAAGCTTAGAAACTCCAAATTATGTTCAGTCAGTAGCTTACCACTCTTAGAATATTCAAGCGACTAGCAAAGGCTCTGATGAGACTGCGCATATGCGCGGTCTGATCTGAGGCTTTGCTGGTCGAACATACCACATTGTTGGAAATCTCATGTCACGGCTCAATTTAATTGTTCATTAACAATACTGGTCCGGATCCCCTGAAAACTCACAAAACTAATAAGCCGGAGTGGAAGTTTTAAACTTTATCATGTTTCATGTACTACACCAGCATTCAATGTAGGGCCAGTATCGGCCCACCAGCGAAGCGCCATTTAAATGACGTTTCGCTGGCGGGCCGATGGTGGCATGGTTTTAGTATAATCTAGACTTTTCAGGATCTCCCAACGCAGAGCTGCTACATGTAACTGACTATTTCAGAGGCTACCAACGCAGAGCTGCTAATTGACTGTTCAGGGTCTACCAACACAGAGCTGCTAATTGACCATATCAGATGTGTACTACAAGGAAATTCCGCTTTCATGGTTATTGGACAGGAAAGACTCCAACCAACCTGTTCAGCTACTGGGACTAACTATACTTAAAGAGGCTAAGTCTGCAACTATGAACATTTTTCAGAAAAAAAAAATATTTTCTTTTCAAATCATTTGTAAAAGTAGAATTAAGTTATGTTTTCACAATAAATCTGTTCACTGTAGCTGAAACTGCATGGAAAAGTGAATTATCATATAAAATAGATGTGTGTTTTCTATTGTTGGTAATTATTTGCGTCCCTCCAATAATTATAGACAGTTAATTTTTAACATAAATGCTGTTGTTTTGATGCTGATAATTTGTTAAGATTGACGAAATTGGTAAAATTTATACTGGAATTTTAGTTTTTTGCTGTGTTCTTGAAAAATAGAAACATTATTTCGAAAGTTAAAAGATCAAAAGTTACAGACTATGCAGCTTTAAAACCAAAAGTAACTTTGCACTTTTCCAGTACTGAATATGGACTTTTAGCAAATTAAATATCGCAATGAGTTACCAGCACTTGACCTGACAAAATACTTACGCAAGTTAACCTACCTGTGCTTTCATTAATTAATAGTTATACCATGGGTTGTCTACCTGTACGTGGAGATAATCCACGAGCTTTAGCGAGTGGATTATCTCGAGTACAGGTGGACAACCCATGGTATAACTGTTTTATACCACCTACATCAGTGTAGACCTTGCACATCAAGCGATATTTCATGCTAAAGTTGGTAAAGGTGGTATAAAAATACAAAATCAGCATTTTTTTACAAAGTCATGAGTTGACACCCTATTTTTAAGGGTTATGGGTTGCCCATCATAAATACTGTCAGACATTTTGTCTTTGTCTTCCTAGCGGTGCCATGCATGTGCGGATCCAGGGAGGGGGGACAGGGAGTCCAGACCCCCTGGAAAATTACAAAAATTTAGTGTTCCTTAGCAATAAATGGCGTTTTGCTGGCGGGCCGGCGATGGCTTGCTTATAGTGGTATTTGGATCCATCCTCCCCTGATCAACTAACTAAAAAAATATTTAAAAAAAAAAAGAAATAATAACTAGAGGACCTGAAGGTCCTGAGGCGCTCACCTGACCTCTTTAATAATGTTAAAATAGGTCAAGGTCAACTATAGCTTATAATAAAACATATTTTGTTTTACTATATATGGGGGTTGCAGCCATTTTGGTCACATGTGGCAGTCCAAATGAGTGGCATTGGATAAAAGGTCACAGGTCAGCTTGACATTTGGTACTTATATAAAGCCATTGTCTCATAAGGTTAAACATTTCTCGAAAGTATTATGATTTCGGCTTAAACAGTTATAGAAAAATGAACATTTCAAGATTTTTCCCATATAAATGCATTAGGAATCAAATTTGACCTTGCCATAAAGTAGGTCAAGCTAGATTCATCATTTGTGCAAACATGATAGAGACCACATGACAAATGCTACATACCAAGTCCCAAGGTCATTGGCCTTATGTTTTAGAGGATACGATATTCAAAGGGTTTTTACCATATATGGGTGTGATGGCCTTGACCTTTGATACTTATTTATAGCCATTGTCTCATTAGGTTTAACATATCAAGTGAGAATAATGACTTTGGCTTCAACAGTATTCAAAAAATCAACTTTTCAAAAAATTTCACATTTAAATGCAATAGGAAGCAAATTTGACCTTGACCTTTAGTAAGTCAGGGTCAATTTAAGATCATCATTTGAACAAACTTAGTAGGCCCCACATCCCCAATGCTACATACCAAGTCCCAAGGTCATCGGCCTTCTGGTTCTGGAGAAGAAGATTTTTAAAGGGTTTTTACCATATATGGGTGTGGCAGCCATCTTGGTCATGTGACAAAAATATTTTGCATACATTTTGGCTAACTAATCATAAGGAGTCTTCACATGAAATTTGAGTTCCATTGGGCCAATGGTTTGTGAGAAAACTATGTTTTAATATATTGGTGGGGACTCCAATATGAGCGACCTAAGCTGAAAGGTCAAAGGTCAACCTTGACTTTTGGAACTTATTTATAGCCATTGTCTCATTAGGTTAAACATATCAAGTGAGAATAATGACTGAGGCTTCCACAGCTTTAAAAAAAAAATCAACTTTTCAGAAATTTTCCCATTTAAATGCATTAGGAAGCAAATTTGACCCTGATGTTAAGTAGGTCAAGGTCAACCTAAGATCATCATTTGAACAAACTTAGTAGGCTCTACATCCCCAATGCTATACCTCAAGTCCCAAGGTCATCGGCCTTCTGGTTCCAGGGAAGAAGATTTTTAAAGGGTTTTTACCATATATGGGCGTGGCAGCCATCTTGGTCATGTGACCAAAATATTTTTTATGCATTTTGGCTAACTAATCATAAGGAGTCTTCACATGAAATTTGAGTTCAATTGGGCCAATGGTTTGTGAGAAAACTATGTTTTAACATATTGATGGCACTCCAATATGAGCCACCTAAGCTGAAAGGTCAAAGGTCAACCTTGACCTTTGGAACTTATTTATAGCCATTGTCTCATTAGGTTAAACATATCAAGAGAGAATAATGACTAAGGCTTCAACAGTTTTCAAAAAAATTAACTTTTCAGAAATTTTCTAATTTAAATGCATTAGGAAGCAAATTTGACCTTGACGCTAAGTAGGTCAAGGTCAACCTAGGATCATTATTTGAACAAACTTGGTAGGCCCTACAACCAAAATGCTACATACCAAGTCCCAAGGTCATCGGCCTTCTGGTTCTGGAGAAGAAGATTTTTAAAGGGTTTTTACCATATATGGGCGTGGCGGCCATCTTGGTCATGTGACCAGGACCATTTGAACAAACTTTCGTTCCCGCGTCCTTAGGAGTCTCCATATGAAATTTGAATTTGATTGGCTCAGTGGTTTCAGAGGAGAAGATGTTTGAAATTGTGGACGGACGGACGGACGGACGACGGACGGACGCCGGAGTGACTGGTATACTATTAGCTCACCCATGAGCCTTCGGCTCAGGTGAGCTAATAAATAAAAAACCCAGTCAAAATTGGAACTCCTCTGACCAAACTTTCTGGATCCGCGCATGCCATATGTTAGTCTGCAGTCGCTGACTGCAGTCGTTCTTACAATACAAAATCTAATGTTCAAATGGATTCGATGTATTCTCTTTGTGAACTTCTGGTCCTCCTATTTTGTTTCCTGGTAGGGGACTAAGGTGATAATAAGGGTTTCACTCCTGCTACCACCTGTAGTTTTCCGCTGACACTGCTTAATATAGCCAAATGTAAGGATTGGCACCGAGGTAGACTGCCTCCAGTCCTTAAAACAATTTTTCATCAATGTGTCATATCATATACTTGTAGCCCGTCTAACTCTGATGGCTCTGTTTAAAACAGAGCCATCAGAATTAGACTAGCTACAAGTATATCATTTACTTGTGGCCAGTCTTATTCGGATGGCTCTGTTTTCAGAATTAGACTGGCTACAAGTAAATGATATGACATATTGATGAAAAATTGTTTTAAGGACTGGAGCCAGTCTAGCACCAAGGTACCAGCAAACAGGCTGTTTGCGCTGTCTGTTCAGTACCCATGATTTCGGTTCTAGGCAGGTTAGAGGCTTTTCTTGCTAAATCGAAAAAACAAGAGGTTCCCAGGCCCTGTGTCGCTCACCTGAGAATGGCTGTTTATAAGGTATAGGAAAGCATAGCTCCACTCAAAGTTCAGCTATAAAATTTGATAGATCAGCAGTATCATTAAGACTTTACATGGATCATGTTGACAAAACTAACAGGATATGGAACCTCAATAAATAAAACATGTGACGTCCACAGCGGGGCCCTTTTTTGGCCCACAGAGGCATAATTTGCACAAACTTGGTAAATGCTACAAACATAATATCAAGGCTCTACTCGGCCAAGTCGTTTCAGACAAAAAGATTTTTTTTTATGTTTTCCCTATATAAGCCTAAACATTTGACGCGTTGGTCGAGCCACTTTTGTCCCCAGGGGCACAACATGATTGAACTCATCTGATAATGGGGAATAAACCCTTTGTTTACTGGAAACCCCTAAAAGAGTAGTTTGGTAATCTGCATTGCACCAGGGTCTGCACTGTTAGATATGATAAATTCAATTTTCAGAGACTCAAGTAAAGTCTACCTGTGACCCCTTCAACATATAATGGACAAACCCATCCTTATTGTAGTACCTATCTGTATTGCCAGAATCAAGGGAAAACTCTACAAACAAGACAGGCACATTTGTCAGATTTGTCTCCCTCACAAAGAATGATTTGGACAGCGGTTCAAAAAGGGATTTCTCATCTAGAGCTCTGGCAGACCATTTGAGTGAACCATTCGTGAAATTTTGGAAGGGTGCGTCATGGGGAACCATTCTGTGAAATAATTTTGAATTTGGACCAGCTGTTCAGGGGGAAATTTTATTTACATGTAACATTTCTTATCTAGAGCCCTGGCAGCCCCTTGTTCTGTGGAGTGGAACCATTTGTGCAATTTTGGTAGAAGGCATTATGAGGAACAATTCTGTGAAATTATTTTGAATTTGGACCAGAGGTTTATGGGGAAAATGGCATTTAAAGATATTTCTTATATAGAGCTCTGGCAGCCATTTTGTTTATCGGAGTGGAACCATTTATGCAATTTCGTAGAGGGTCTTATGAGGAACAATTCTGTGAAATTATTTGAATTTGGGCCAGTGTTGTAGGAGGAGATGTTGTTTAAAAGATTTCTTATCTGGAGCTCTGGCAGCTCTCCTGTTCAGTGGAGCAGAACCATTTATGCAATTTTGGAAAAGGGCATCATTGGGAACAGTCATAACAATTTGATGAAATCCATATTTGAAATTTTGAAGAGACTAATACTGTCCACAATTAAGTGCAAACCAGGAGCTGGCAGTCATTTTGGTGGCCATCTTGGTTATCATTCAAGGTACAAAAGCAATATTAGAACTTGGGCGATAGTTTGATAAACGTAACTCCTTTGATAAATTTGGAAGAAATTGGATTATAATTTTTATGGCCAAATTAGAGTAACTACAAGTGCAAACCGACCGCTGACTGCCATGATGGCCGCAATCTTGGTTATCGGATATTACGAACTTGGGCGAGAGTTTAATAAAAGTAATCCATATACATGTATGACAAATGGAAGTAAATGGGTAATGATTGACTAAGCTAGAGCGTCCACATGCACAAACGGACATAGATGGCCATTTTGTCGGCCATCTTGGTAACCTTTCGTCGGACAAACCCTTCCTGTGACTTTGTCATGTTAGGAAGAAGGGCATGTGCTTTTAATAAAATTCTCAGATTTATATTTGAGCGCGGATCTGAGAAAGGGGTCCTAAAGGCATTTCAACTATTATTACGTTATTATTGGACATTTGAAAAATGCCTAAAATGACAAAAAATAGCATGTTTTTTATAGTACCACAAAAACGGTTCTAGAGATTGATGTAATCAAAGTAGCTTATGTTTCTGATCATATTTAAGCTGTTTTATGTTGCCTGTTGCCAAGGTAACAATAAGGCCATAGCACCTACATGGGGTCAAAATGAAGGGTGGGTCACTTTAAATGCCTACAATACCACTTAAAAAGTACAAATTCGTACAATTTAGTTTGCATCTACATTAAACCACAGATAA
Source organism: Loripinus fragilis (assembly GCA_964019695.1). Lineage (NCBI taxonomy): Eukaryota > Metazoa > Mollusca > Bivalvia > Lucinida > Lucinidae > Loripinus > Loripinus fragilis. Next base: position 52,323,015 of record OZ026531.1, read on the forward strand.
AGCATGAGAATGCATTATATTTACTGGATAGTTATACCGAGTCTACTATAATCAACGAGCAACTGGAGACAAGCATTCTGACGTCATATTAGGCTCAACGTGGTTCTTGACGTCGCGGTTCAAAACCTGATTACAAACGCTTATTCAAACCTCCATATATTCGTCAATTCTGAAGATAATTGCTTAAAATTTTCAGAAAAATGCTCTTAAGTGGTAGTACTTTGCAGACGCATCATAAGTTTGATTTTGATTAAAAAGCCATAGGGTATCTGACCCATTTATTACTTTCAGAGATTTTACCCATTGTAATTTTACAACCAGGCAACCACCAAGTTAGCAATTCATTCCAATGAAACATCTAAAGATCAGCTTTCAATAATATAAAATTGGCTATCTACAAAATGTATTATTGTCATCCAGGGGCATGCCAAACTACACAAAAACTAGTTCATTTCTACATGCTCATTACACTGAAACATAACTTTGTGAAAACCCTGTTTTATGGTGAAAACACTCATTTATTGAACGGACATGTGTTGTAGATGCACACTGGAATTGCCTCTATGAGGCAATTCCGATGTGTGCCAACAACATATGTTACTGAAATTAAGGTGACCTATTTTGAAATATACTTTAAACAAGTATCATGTTCATTGGCTTTCCTCTTTTAAACATCTCAAACTGCCAATCAGTATTAAAATACCTGTCACTATACGAGTACATTAACCTGACAGCTATACCACCAAATTTGATTTCATGAACTATGCTTTTGCTAAGCTGGTGGTTACATGGTAGTAATTCTCATTTTAAAGCTCTGTTTCAAAAAACACAAGAGCTGAGCTCATTTAAGAGACGTGGGACATAAATTCTCTTGAGTTATTTTTTTATTCTATTTCCGGTCGATTAACACCTATATTTAACCTAGCTTTTCCCAGAATTACTTATTCCGGAAGCTTAATAAATTTGATAATTGTTGGGCCTGTGCTATCCAATCATTTGTAAAGTAGGTGTGTGTGGGGGTGAGTCAACCCCAGAAATATATTTTGTTTTCCATTTCCCTAAACAATGGCTGAATTAGAAATAGCTTGATTATCGTGTTTCTTAGACCTGTTTTATCCCACACATTATTATCCGTGCTCCATTCCAAAAATAGTCTGCCAATTAGCTAGATCAACAAACAAACATGAGCATTTATGGCAGCTAATGTGCATTGGATCTAGCTCATGATAGTCCACATATACTCATGTATATTTGAACAAGCTTATGGTGGTCCATCTATACACAAGTACATTTAAGCCAGCTAATGATGGCCCACCTATACACATTCACATTTGAACAAGCTTACGATGGTCCATCTAAACACATGTACATTTGAGTCAGGTTATAATGGTCCACCTATACACATGTACATTTGACCAAGCTTACGGTGGTCCACTTATACACATGTACATTTATCCAGCTCATGGTGATCCACCTATACACATGTCCAGTTGAGTCAGCAGATGATGGTCCACCTATACACGTGAACATTTGAGTCAGCTCATGGTGGTCCATCTATACACATGTACAGTTGAGTCAGCTCGTGATGGTCCACTTATAAACATGTACATTTGAGTCAGCTTCTGATGGTCCACTTATACACATGTACATTTGAGTCAGCTCATGATTTCCACCTATACACATGTACATTTGGGTCAGCTAATGATGGTCCACTTATACACATGTACATTTGAGTCAGCTAATGATGGTCCACCTATAAACATGTACATTTGAGCCAGCTCACGGTGGTCCATCTAAACACATGTGCATTTGAGTCAGCTCATGATGGTCTAGACTATCTATACACATGTACATTTTGGCCAGATCAATGTGGTCCACCTATACACATGTATATTTGAGCCAGCTCATGGTGGTCAATCTAAACACATGTACATTTGAGCCAGCTCATGGTAATCCACCTTTACACATATACATTTGAGCCAGCTTATGATGGTCTATCTATACACATGTACATTTGGGCCAGATCAATGTGGTCCACCTGTACACATGTACATTTGAGTCAGCTCATGATGGTCCACCTCAAAACAGGTACATTTGAGTCAGCTCAGAATGGACCACCTATACACATGTACAATTGAGCCAGCTCATGGTGGCCAATCTATACAAATGTACATTTGAGTAAGCTCATGATGGGCCATCTATACACATGTACATTTGAGCCAGCTCATGGTAATCCACCTTTACACATGTACATTTGAGCCAGCTCATGATGGTCTATCTATACACATGTACATTTTGGCCAGATCAATGTGGTCCACCTATACACATGTACATTTGAGCCAGCTCATGATGGTCCATCTTTACACATGTACATTTGAGCCAGCTCATGATGGTCCACCTATACACATGTACATTTGAGCCAGCTCATGATGGTCCATCTTTATACATGTACATTTGAGCCAGCTCATGATGGTCCATCTATACACATGTACATTTGAGCCAGCTCATGATGGTCCATCTTTACACATGTACATTTGAGCCAGCTCATGGTAATCCACCTCTACACATATACATTTGAGACAGCTCATGATGGTCTATCTATACACATGTACAATTCAGTGTTAGAAATAAGCAATTGCCCACTTGCCCCCCACGGGATGAATTTGCTGGGGGCAAGCTGAGAGTCTAGGTAGGTTGCCCCCTCGGCAATCTGAAATTCTAGAATATGAAATAATATTTTTTCATATCTTTTTAAAGTAATTTGCATGTTCCCTGCAAATTGATGAATATGTTGCCATGCTGCTATCTTTAAAAGGTCCTTAACTATCTAAAACTATGAACCCTTAGAAGTTCAGGTCTAGGCAAATAGACTGTCAGTGCAGACACATATCAGACTTCTTAGGCAGACAGTGCAGATGAGATCAAGGACTAATGAAAGAAGTCAATAAGCAATGCTTATTAGATACCCCCCGCACAGTAAGAGTCAGTGAAAAAACTTGGCAAGTTATAGTTCGAACAAGAAGACCTTAGTTTTGATAAGAAGATTTCAGTAGAATCTGTGCAAACAAAAATTATAAACTCCTTCATGCATATGTTCAATGTGTCTACATTGTATCCGCAAAGTATCAAATTGCTCCATCAAAAGCTGTAGTAGGAGTTGATCGGCCCATAAAGGCACTATCCATGCATATACAAAAGCCATATAAGGGAATAATTGTCTAAGTTCTCACAGTTGTCATTTTGTCAAAATTATTTTTTGTGAACCAAACTCCTTTATGCATATGTTCAATGTGTCTGCATTGTATCGGCAAAGTATCAAATTGTTCCATCAAAAGCTGTAGTAGGAGTTGATCAGCCCATGAAGGCACCATCTATGCATATACAAAGCCCAATAAGGGAAAAATTGTCTAAGTTCTCACAGCTGTCATTTCGTCAAAAATTATTTTTTGTGAACAAAACTCTTTCATGCATATGTTCAATGTGTTTAAATTGTATAGGCAAAGTCTCAAATTGTTCCATCAAAAGCTGTGGTAGGAGTTGATCGGCCAATGAAGGCCCCATCTATGCATATACAAAAGCCTTATTAGGGAAAAATTGTCTAAGTTCTCACAGCTGTCATTTTGTCAAAAAATATTTTTTCTAAACCAAACTTCTTCATGCTTATGTTAAATGTGTCTACATTGTATAGGCAAAGTATCAAATTGCTCCATAAATAGCTGTGGTAGGAGTTGATCGGCCCATAAAGGCACTGTCTATGCATATACAAACACCTTATTAGGGAAAAATTGTCTAAGTTCTCACAGCTGTCATTTTGTCAAAAATTATCTTTTCTGAACTAAACTCCTTCATGCATATGTTCAATGTGTCTACATTGTATAGGAAAAGTATCAAATTGTTCCATTGAAAGCTGTGGTAGGAGTTGATTGGCCCGTATATGGCCTATAATAGCATAAGCACAAAGCACTATATTAAAAGCCATTTAGAACTACAAAGGGAAATAACTCTAATAGAATTGGCCCCTAGCCCTTACTTTTTTGTCTCAAGTATTTGTCTTGCATATATGAACATGTTTGCAAGGTTTGATGAAAATCCAGCAATGACTTCGAGTTATTAAGGAAAAAGCACTATATTAAAAGCCATTTAGAACTACAAAGGGAAATAACTCTAATAGAATTGGCCCCTAGCCCTTACTTTTTTGTCTAAAGTATTTGTCTTGCATATATGAACATGTTTGCAAGGTTTGATGAAAATCCAGCAATGACTCTTCGAGTTATTAAGGAAACAAAGCGTTACGGACGGACGGATGGACGGACGCACGCACGCACGGACGGACGGACGCACGGACAACGTGAAAACAGTATACCCCCTACAAACAAAGTTTGCGGGGGGTATAATTATTAATTAAGGGCTAAGGCCTTCACTGTTGCCATTGTAGCTAAGGCCTTCACTGTTGCCATTGTGACTGCATATTTTGAGTCATATCTGTACATGTTAAAAGTACACTGTTTGATTACAGCAATTTTTCACTTGCGAGAGCGTTAGACTCTTGATCATAAGGTAGCAGGTTTGATTCTCACCTGGGGCGCAGTGTTGTGTCCTTGAACAAGGGACTTATTCCAGTGGCTTAATACCGTACTGGTTCAATCCAGGAAGCTGTCCTAAAATTACTGAAATATGCCCAATGGGATGTAAAGCCTCAAATTAACACATTCTTCACATATAAGCATTATTAGTAATTTTATGAATGAATCGTGCATGCAGGGCAAGTTAAAATTGTGGGGGGCAAGTTGCATTTGTCTTCAGGTTGCCCGCCGGACAAGTTGAGTTTTCTGGCTTATTTCTAACACTGTACATTTGGGCCAGATCAATGTGGTCCACCTATACACATGTACATTTGAGTCAGCTCATGATGGTCCACCTATACACAGGTACATTTGAGTCAGCTCATGATGGACCACCTATACACATGTACATTTGAGCCAGCTCATGGTGGCCCATCTATACAAATGTACGTTTGAGTCAGCTTATGATGACCATTCTATACACATGTACATTTGAACCAGCTCATGATGGCCCATCTATACAAATGTACATTTTGAGCCGGCTCATGATGGCCCTCCTATATACATGTTCATTTGGGCCAGCTCATGGTGGTCCATCTGTACACATGTACGTTGAGTCAGCCCATTATGGTCCACCTATACACATGACATTTAAGATAGCTAATAATAGTCCACCTATACACATGCACATTTGAGCCAGCTCATGATGGTCCACATATACACATTTACATTTGAGCCAGCACATGATGCTCCTTCTTTACACATGTGCTTTTGAGCCAGCTGATGATTGTCCATCTATACACATGTTTATTCGAGCCATTTCATGATGGTCCATCTATACAGATGTACATTTTAGTCAGCTCATGATGGTCCATCTATACACATGTACATTTGAGCATCTCATGGTTGTCCACCTATACACATGTACATTTTAGTCAGCTCATGATGGTCCATCTATACACATGTACATTTGACTCAGCTCATGATGGTCCATCTATACACATGTACATTTGACTCAGCTCATGATGGTCCACCTATACACATGTACATTTAAGTCAGCTCATGATGGTCCACCTATACACATGCACATTTGAGTCAGCTCATGATGGTCCACATATACACATGCACATTTGAGTCAGCTCATGATGGTCCACATATACACATGTACATTTTAGTCAGCTCATGGTGGTCCATCTATACACATGTACATTTGAGTCAGCTCATGGTGATCCACCTATACACAGGTACATTTGAGCCAGTTCATAATGGTCCATCTATACACATGTACATTTGAGCCACCTCATGTACATTTGAGCAAGCTCATGGTGGTCCATCTATACACATGTACATTTGAGTCAGCTCATGGTGATCCACCTATACACATGTACATTTGGGAAAACTCATGATGGTCCACCTATACACATGTACATTTGAGCCAGATCATGATGGTCCACCTATACACATGTACTTTTGAGTCAGCTCATGATGGTCCACCTATACATGTGTACATTTCAGCCAGCTCATGATGGCCCCCCTTTACACATATACATTAGAGCCAGCTCATGATGGTCCACCTATACACATGTACATTTGAGCCAGTTCATGAAGGTCCATCTTTACACATGTACATTTGAGTCAGCTCATGGTGATCCACCTATACCCATGTACATTTGAGCCAGCTCATGATGGTCCACCTACCTGTATATACATTCACATTTGAGTCAGCTAATAAAGGTCCATCGATACACATGTACATTGGAGCCAGTTCATGATGGTCTACCTATACACATGTACATTTGTGTAAGCTCATAATGGTCCAGCTATACACATGTACATTTGAGCCAACTAATGATGATCCACCTATACACATATACATTTGAGCCAGATCATGATGGCCCACCTATACTCATGTACATTTGAGTCAGCTAATGAAGGTCAACCTATACACATGTACATTTGAGCCAGCTCATGATGGTCCACCTATACACATGCACATTTGAGTCAGCTAATGAAGGTCAACCTATACACATGTACATTTGAGCCAGCTCATGATGGTCCATCTACTCACATGTACATTTGAGCCAGCTCATGATGGTCCATATATACACGTGTACAGTTGACCCAGCTCATGGTGGTCCACCTATACACATGTACAGTTGACCCAGCTCATGAAGGTCCATCTACACACATGTACATTTGAGTCAGCGCATGATGGACCATCTATACACATGTACATTTGAGTCAGCTCATGATAGTCCATCTATACACATGTACATTCAAGCCAGCTCATGATGGTCCACCTATACACATGTACATTTGAGTCAGCTCATGATTGTCCATCTATACACATGTACATTTGAGCAAGCTCATGATGGTCCACCTTTACACATGCACATTTGAGTCAGCTAATGATGGTCCACCTATACAAATGTACATTTGAGCCAGCTCATGATGGTCCATCTATACACATGTACATTTGAGTCAGCGCATGGTGGTCCACCTATACACATGTACATTTGAGCCAGCATATGATGGTCCATCTATATACATGTACATTTGAGATAGAACATGGTGGTCAACCTATACACATGTACATTTGAGCCAGCTCATGATGGTCCATCTATACACATGTACATTCAGGGCTCTCCCTGGCTCAGAATTTGTTGTAGCCAACTCTAGCCAAATGGAAAAAGTTGAGCCAAATGAAATTGACTTTAGCCAAGGTTTTAGCCAGAAAGTAGCAGGGCTTTTTTTCACCATTTTGGGACAATGGCCCATACCCCTGGAATTGGGACTTTCAGTGTGAAAATGCCAAAAATTGGGATTTTTTAGTGCTTTTAGCTATATTGTCAAATCATAAAATACATCATATATTTATCTGAATCTAGCTGTAGTGTAAACTTATAATCACCATTGCATGATGTTTTATATGAGACTGCGCAATGTTGAATATTCGACAGTTTTAAGCCAACTTTGACCTTGATTAAAATGATGATTTTTCTTGAATTTTTTTCTGATTTGAAATTGGGAATTTTCCTCCAAAAATTGGGAAAAAAGATACTTTTAGGCATTGGGAATATAACCCAATAACGGCTATAAAATCAGCCAAAAATAAGCCCTGAGTAGTATCAACAAGTCGTTCTGTATTTAACTCTTTGCCCGCTAGCGGCGATTCTTATCAACTACTGATCACCTTTGTAAACCCTTTGGACCCAGATCAGGCCCAACAGACTTGCCTCTGGTGCTAGAGGTCCCAGATTCGATTCCCGCTCGCGACGAGAAAAAAATCGGTGTCCGAACACGCTTTCTCTAGTGTCATATGCAGGGATGACGCTAGATAAGTGCATCGTCCTTTGGATCGGGACGTTAACTGGATGTCCCCTGTGCAGGGAAAGTCACCCCCTGTGCAGGTTAAAAAACCCTACGGTAATTTAGATATGGTTACTTGTAGACTTACATCCTGCAACCCGGAGTGTACAAAGTACACCTGCCGATAATACTTGAAAGAGGGTCTGGCAGTATATAGAGAAAGAAAGAAAAAAAATCCAGCATTCAAAGAGCACAATAATAAAGTGTAAAGGAATTGGAAAAGCCAAAAGCTGATCAAAATACAGTTTTTCGCAGGTATGTAATTGTTTAACCACCTAGAGTGTACTTTTAGCCAATGACTTATATTTGTAGCCACTCTACATTTTTAGTAGCAAATGGCTACAATGGCTAATGGCAGGGTGAGCCCTGACATTTGAGTCATCTCATGATGGTCCATCTATACTCGTGTACATTTGAGCCAGTAAATTTAGGTACTACAGGTATGGTCTGGTTACCCTAAACACAGGTATGGCATTACTTTTATTTGGCCTAGACTAGAGAAGCTTATCTGAATCAACACTATATGTTGTGGGTATTCAAAAGAACTGTGTCATTTTGGACATCAAATACTACAGGGTTCAAGCTGGTCCCTGACAGTAGGGAGGTGACTTCTCCCTCCAGAAAAGTTTGGGAGAAGTGACAGTCAGATAGGGAGATGTCATTGCGCAAAATTATGGCATTTTCTGTCAGTTCAGAAACAAATTGGCCATAACACTTACTATTGCCATTAAATGGAAGCAGTGGTAGTATATTGTCACCACTGTGGTGAGAGAATGAAAATGAGTCTCCCTAAAAAAAAACATTTTTTTTTAGGTAGCCTTCCATTTCTCCCTACGTCCCATTTAGGACTAAATTTCGGCCCCTAGGGCAACGATTTCGCCCTAGTCGCCTCCCAGCTAACTCCCTGCAGGGTTAATCCGAGCCCAAAATGATGATGGGCCCTTTAAATGGGCCAATGGCCCATATCCCATTCAAATACATGCAAATTTCCAAATTTTAATGGGCCATTTGAAATTTTTATGGGCCCTTTACAAAATTTGATGGCCCCAAGAATCCTTAATATCCACATTAGAGCATAATTGACATGAGATTTGAATATCTTGTATATGGGGCCCAGCCAAAAATAAAGTCCATTTGTGCAAAACATTAATAGTTTTCTCACAAAATGGATCGGGCCCATCCTTGGATTAACCCTGTCCCTGTATACAAAAGCGAAACATATAATGGAAGAGAATATTCACATTTTAAAGCTCTTTTTTATTTATCTGGATGTACAATGTACTCTATGAGAAATAACCTGAAGTCTGATCGGACGCTGGCTTAGAGGACTATCTGTTACTCTAAATCCTATTGACAGGCAGCAGCAAATCTTTTCATCTGCTGATCAGACCCAGATCAGGCTCGACTTAAGGTCGGACCTGATAAGGTTGGGCCTCATCTGGATCCAAACTTCCAGAAATATATTTTTTTTAAAAAGATTACTTTGAAAAATATGTGCAAACAACAAAGAAATCATGAAAATTACCCAGCAGGCAAAGAGGCAATTGACATTGCCTATTGACATCTCTGCAGCTTACAAAAGAGAATGACGTAAACTAAAGTTCTCGTCAACCTCTTACAATAATAAAGACTTAATATCGGTCACGAAGCCAAGACCAGACTGTCCAGACCCCCAGATAAGAGTGTGTAACAGAAAATTATTTTTCTTATTTTTCAACCAAAACATATGTTGTTTGTACTCAAAAGAACCGTCTGGATGAGTTGGTTCTTTTGAGCACCCAAAACAAATGCTTAAACTGATAGGTAAGAAAATAATTACAATTTTATGCTCAAATGTTTTATGTATTAATCTGTACCTTTGAGAATTTTTAAATCACCTGATGCCTGAACGGTCGCTGGCTTTCATATTTTACTCTAAATCTTATAAAACAGAATGACATAAAGTTTCGTAAACAAAAAATATTGTCAACCGCATTCTATAGAACCACCTTAATTTCTATCGGTCATTAATCCGAGACAAGTTACAAGCACTAAATTAGCATAGAATTGTAAATATTTTAATTCGTTAGTTCAAACATCTGTTTTGGGTGTTCAAAAGAACCCTCTCATTGAGTGGGTTCTTTTGAGTACCCACAATGTATGCTTTCGTTGGAAAATATGAAAATAATTCTTAAATACATGCTCTTTAAAGCCTCTTATCTGGAGGCCTGTCACTCTTGTTACAATGTATAATGTTTTCAAAAAGGCTCTTCTCCTTCAACTAAAACATACATTGTCTCTTTACATAAGTTTTGCCAGTAACTGACAACTGCCCAACTTGAACAAACAGTATAGGAAGATAAATGTGGCATTTCATCAGGGTAATTGATCTTCATAAAAAAAATACAATTTTAACATGTTCATACACTGTCCCTGTTTTTGCCTTCCAACCTATCTTGTAGGTGTGTGTGGGGTGGGGAGGGGGAGGGGAAGGGGCAGTGGGTACAAAGGACTATAGCATTATGCACTAGCCACTGACACCCCTTAGGCAGCGACAAGAACTTTTCATAATTTACAATTCATGACATTGCCTCGCTCTTTTCTATGATATATTCGAGATAAATTCCTTTGAGTTATATTGTGCACAATATCACAAGTGCAGCACTTACATCAGGGTCGTTCTGTGTTATGCCTCTATTCCTAACAGATCACGAATCATCAAAAATTGATAAATATTAGGATTCGCGGAGATTTGTAAATTTTTCGACCCATTTGTAATGTTCTATTATTCAGTAATGAAACGGGTAAGAAATAGTTACAAATATTCGTGGAATTCGGCTCGATTCAGCCTGAATTGCCACGATACTGTGACGAATCCACTACAATGTGCAATAGTCTAATTGGAAATACTGCAAGAACGTTAAGAATCAGTCACTAATTGGTTACGAGTACGTCCAATGCATGCACGAATCGGATATGAATAAACAGATATTCTTCACTCACTATCCTTGACAATTTGTGGGGTTTATTCTCATGATAGGTATAAAAGGCCCCATCCATGCTTCCAGGGTATCAGTTCCAAAATGAATGTTCCTCATATCATGTATATCCGCTTTAGTATTGACCCTACAACTTGAGTGTCAAAAACAGCTGCTTATATAGCTACATGTAGAAGAAAAACACTTCGTAAAAGGAGAGAGGCCCTGGCCCTGACTCTTTGACTTCGAGAATAGTGCAAGTTCACCATTGACAACATCACCTGACAGGACTGATTGTGATCCTGAATCTACCACGTCTGTTCCTGCTTCTAAGACTGGCTCATACTGCCAGACCCTCTTTCGAGTATTATCGGCAGGTGTACTTTAATACACTCCAGTTTGCAAGATGAAAGTCTCCATATCTAAATTACCCTAGGGTTCTTTAACCTGCACAGGGGGTGACTTTCCCTGCACAGGGGACATCCAGTTAATGTCCCAATCCGAAGGACGGTGCACAAGTTTATCTAGTGTCATCCCTGCAAATGACACAAGAGAAAAAGTGTTTGGACACCGAAATTTTACTCCCAGCGAGCGGGGATCGGACCTGGGACCTCTAGCAGCAGAGGCAAGTGCCTAACCACTGAGCTACCACGCTTTCAAATATGTTGTGTTTTTTATCAAATATTTTCTGCTAAAGTTAGCTGTTCAACCACCAACAACTATGTAAACCAGCAGGACATTGTAAAGTGTAAATACATGTTGGTTTTTAATCTTCACCGAGTTCATCTTATTTGGACCGTCTGACACCGCACATGCACAATTTTAAACCCTTGTCGATGATGTCTGCCTAGCTGATTTGGACAAGTATCCTCATTGAAGTTGAAAGTATTTTGAAGACAATCCTACCCCTGTAAGTAGGGCTAGATAAGAAATCTTTATGAGCATAAAACTGTAACTATTTTCTTACTCACAAATTTAAACATATGTGTTTCGGGTGCTCAAAGATATGTCTCAATGAGACGCATCTTTTGAGTACCCACAATATATGTTTTTTTATATTAGAAATAAGAAAAATATTTTTTATTGCTCCTTTTTTTCTAGAGGCCAGAATATTTCTGTTTACATAGATCTAAATACACTCCCATGGCCATACCTTCAATACACAAACATTTAAATGACTCATATCATTGTGATAAAAATATCCAATATTTTCAAAGGCCCTTTTCCCAACCACCAAACATAAGTATTCATCACCTTTGACTGATTATACATTAAAAGGGCTGCAGTGTAAAATTACAATCAATATTATGTAACTGAGCCGGGAGATCTACACGCTTGACTGATTATCTTGATGTGGGGGTGTTTATCTGTCGTGACCTAAAAACGGGGGCGGCTGGGTTTGCGGTGTTTTTCAAGTTGTTTGATGTGAGTTACCCGTTCGGGTCACAATGACACAAAGATCAATGGTAGTTCCAACAGCGAACCAGGGTCTGACGACAACGTTTGATCATGTGGAAATATTACTTACCATTCATGCTGAAGAACTTCAACGGTTTAATCTCAGTTTATTCCCAAAACAAGAGTTATTTTTGCTGGAATGGGTGGTCCCAATTATAACACAATTACCACGTATTTACCGCTATCACTCTGTCAGAACAATCATATTTCACTCATGAGATGGTGCTATAAAAAATTCCAATACACAACACAGCAGTGTACTAAACGTTAACCACTACATGACCTATTAAAAACCATTTTAAATTTTGTGTATAAAACTCCCACGCACTATCCGCCATTTTGATTTTTCGTAGCAGGTGCCCCCACACAACCGAAGTTTCGGATCTTTAAATTTGAATATTTTGGCAATTTTAAATTGTTTGATTGATCAGGTATCCACATATTCTCAGCTAGGTGATATATGCCAAAAGACTCACAGCGGACATTGTCGCTGTATTAATGTATTATGTCTCGGCAAGTCATCGATTTCTTGTGTTACTTAGCAATGGATTTACGTAATAGAATGACGTAAAAGGAGCCAGGGCAATTTGGTGCACGCGCGCGAATGTAAATATAATGTCTCGGGGAACAACTTGCAGGTCATTACAAATAACGATCAATGTCACTTGGCCTAATTAGTTGAGCCACAGACATATGCTCACGGCATTTCTTATAAAGTACATTGACGTTCACAGCTGGGCCTCTCGTGAAAAATCACGCAAACTGGCAATCAGGAACGCCGGTGAACATCGATAAACTCGGATCGAAAATTTAATCTGGGTTCATTAAGTTACACACTGGTCAATGTAAACGCACCGGTGGTTGCTACAACGAGCTGGTGGTTGCATTTTTCAGCACCGGTTGTGGCGTAAAAGGTAACAAGAAAAACTATAACATGTGTTACATGTTATAAACGGCGTTGTTGAAAGGTTCTTATGAGTAATAATAGATGAAGGATAATAATGAAGTTTTTTTCACAATGAGATATACATTAAAGCGGCTTTGAAATGAGTCATTAAATGCTTGACGTTTCGCTAATACATAAACTATTCAATCAGACGGTGTGATGGGGAAGCAAGCTTTTGTGAAAGCTTATGTTTGTTTTCAAACCACAGCGTCACCTAGTCCCTTCGATTATGAATACAAAAATATAAGACTTCTTCCTTAACATAACTGTAAGTGGGCCGATCAAATATTAGATAGACATTTAATTGTTCAAAATATTATCCATTTTGGTCACTTGCTATACCACCGCAACTTTTCTTTACAAACACGGGTAGCTCTAAAAAAGAAACAGATAGTCAGTGTTCAAAAACGTGTCCCTAAGAGATAATCAGCCCGGGACCAAAATCGTCATTAATTTTTCTATTGCGGTATTAACGATGTTAAGGGAATTTCAATATATTAAGCCTACAGAAACGTTTGAGATATCAATCTTATTGGGTACTTATCGCATCTTCAAGCAGAGAAGGCTCAGTCGAGTTTATGCCAATGCACAGCCTCGCCTGAGCTTTCGCTGCTTGCAGTAAACTAGAAAGAAAATCTTGAAATTATGTATCTGTCGCAATTTAAAGCAACGAAGGCTCAGTCGAGTTTATGCCAATGCACATGCAGTCTCGCCTGTGATTTCGCTGCTCGCATCAGATGAGAAAAAATATCGAAATTTGCTATTTTTCGAATTCTAAAGCTAAGTCGAATTTATGAAAATGCACAGACTCGCCTGAGCCATCGCTGATCGCTGAAATAAGAAATAATAAAGAAATTCGCTATTTCTCGATTTTTGAAGCTCAGTCGAGTTTGCGACAAGAGTAGCGTCTCAGTGAGATGCAGCAGTATAAGGGTTTTTATACCCAGTATATTTTTTTGTTTTTTGGAATAAGTGAAATATGCCAACGTGAATTGTTCGCATATTATTTTGCATGTTAATTTGGCCGCCAAAGATAACTTGATTGTCCATTGTTTCTATGATGCTTAAGAATAATGTTAGCTCCTATCATAATTAAATTTCGTTAGCTAATTTATTAATCATATACAATTATGGGCGTGATTAGTTAAATTCCCTAACACTCTCGTTAAAGGTAGATAGAGATAGATAGATATACTGATACTGATACTTTATTAATGCATAAAGCCATAATGGCCCATGAGCATATAAATAAATACAAATACAATACAATACAGGATAGCGAGATACACAAAACACAACACAGTTGCAATACAATGACAGCATTTCAAAACAAGATTTAGGTGATAATGGTAGGGAGAGGTGCTTTTTTCCTCTGAAACATGTTTTTACCTACGGTAATCGAATATAAACGTTATAGACGTTATGAAAGTTGCCAAAGGCCTAAAACTTCATGATTTGATTTTGTCTTTCCTTTTGCTTTCAAGAACAAACATAAGTTCGAAACTTTTTTTCGTTCATAATGGAAGGTATGGGTACTCAGTGACTTTTTGAATTTGAGTTGTCTCAGAATTATCGCGACGTCACGGCAATCATAAGCCACAGCGTTTCGATTTTCTTATTGAATGCAAGCTGAGTGACGGAACTTGTCAATTTTATTTTTCACATAATGAAAATATCTAATTTTCGACACAAATTAGCATTTATCAAGTGGTGCGTTTTTAAAGTCCTTCAGTATAGATGACAAAACGAAATATATTAATTGGCATCTAAAAAGTTTTTGTAGGCAAAAATTGAAATTCCCTTGACATCGTCAATGCCGAAATAGAAATAGAAATGGCGATTTTGGTCCCTTGATTAATTTTCTCTTATAATATTAGATCAATTCAAATATTTTTTTTATATTTTTATACCCTTTGGGATCTTTTTAAACAATAATATGAAGAAAAAAAATAGGGATTTAAAAGGTTTCTGTAGCCAAATTTTGAAATATACTCGACATCGCGAAAACTGGTCCGGATGTAAAATGCATGACAGGGTCCAGTATTAGTGCTAGTAATTAACAAAAAATCAAAAGTCATAAAGAATCTTTATAAGCATTTTTAAGAAGGCTCTATAATGAACATGTGATCCAATTTTTAGGTCGACATTTGCATTTTAAATACCATTTTGATGCTTGCAAACTTTGGTCCCGGAATTTGGTCCCGAGTCTCGGGCGTTGGTCCCGGCTTTTATTCCTTCCCATTGTTATCTTCAGTCTTTTATGAAAACCAATACTTGTCCGCGGGGAGAGAAGACTTCTCAAGTGGAAAGAATAATATCCCATGCACTTTCCTCCTTTATATGGAAAGAAATCCAAACCCAGCCATGAATTTGCGGATGATGGGAAAAAATCTACAAGCATGATGATCGTTTGACACAATTTGCTTCGATGACATCGAAAACAAACCTGAGGTCAAACCAATCGAATGACCTATTTTCCGCGTCATGCCTTTAATATTTCTTAGGTTATTTTCTTTGCTTATCCATATTTTCTGTTCTATGCCCGTTGTTTGTTTGTTTAACATTTTCTTGCTTCTATTTTCTAATAAATGAAAAGTTCGTTTCTGTTTTATCGTGGCACGAAATAATTTAACCTCGCACACTGCTAAATATAGAATGAATGACGTCACAATGATTTACAGAATAGTCCTTCATATACTTATTTAATATACTTAAAGAATTTCGTATCTATAGTAATGAATTTATTAATAAGTTCGCCCCAAAAACCACTGATAACACATAATCGGAAATAGCTTCTTGGTAGAAACATTAATTACAATTCTATAAGTTATTCTAAGTTAGACCATTAGACCGGCTGGCGAGGGTGAAAAATAGGTACAGCCCGTGGGTAGAACAGCTGTTGAACATCCGACATTTACACTGAAAAGACACCCGATTTTAGACGTTTTAAATACTCTTTCAATAAGAGAAGTCTACCGATTGGTTTTACTTTACCCTTGGAAAAACGAAAAATTTAATCAAAACGTTATTCATTGAACAATAACTTTGATCACACCCCTCTTCGGAAGAGTCCATTTCAAAACCAATTACAATTATAGGCTAAGTAACCACTGTTTCATAAATGAACTAATATTAGTTACTTATGCATTAATAAGTAACGCCGTAGAAAAAATCTATACCTGTTGACTTTATTATTTATTCATGAACTTGCATTTATGAGGGTCTAGATGGGGTATAATGATTAGTGAATAATGGCCTTTTTTTATAATGAATAGTGAATAATGAGCCAAAAAAATAATGAATAGTGAATACTGAGGGCCTAAAAATAATGAATAATCCTATTATTTTTAATGAATAGAAGAAAAAATTAATGAATAGTGAATAATCAGATTTTAATGTATAAAGAATAATGCTAAAAAAAAAAAAAAATATCAATGAATAAATTTGTTAAAGCCTATACATGTACTTATAAAATATCGACGTCGACGATCTAGGCCTTGAGCTGGCTATAGACCCCCCTCCCCCCCCCCCCCAGGGGGAATTTTGTACACTATGATTTTCTGAAACTACATTATATAAGACACAAAATAAAAGATGTTAGCCCTCTGAGAGTGGCAGCGTTAACGTGTAACAGCACGTTATATACGTTACCCCCCAAAATAGCATTAAACGTCCCTGATAATGTCTTAACCATGACATGTTCGTACTTATTTGCATGCTGACACAGGTTTAGAACTTCTTATAACACAGTTAAATATTTTTAGTCTTAATTTTATAAATGTCTTGAGCAATTACCGTTGTATACGTTACTTAGAGTTTCCTGTGTTATTTCCGAGTATCAGTATGGTATTTATTGACTATACGTGTATTACATCTGTCATAGAATATAGTAAATCTATAAGGCTGCTACTTAAAAGATTTAAATTTCTTATCATGGTCGCTTACACTATTTTTCAGGTCCATGTTATGTATGTTACCTTCAAAATAGCATTAAACATTTAAGTTAATGTCTCTAACAAGCCCTGTTTATACTTATTTGCTTGCTTGCAAAGGTTTATGTACTTCTTTTGACAATGTTTACCTATTTTAAGTATTCAATTGATAAATGCCTTGAACTTTAACTGTTATGTGTGTTACCAAATGATACATAAGTTATTCTGAGTATCTGTACAGAAGTTGTTGACTATACATGTATAACGTCTGTCAGAGAATTTAGAAAACTTATAAGGCTTAAATAAATTGAAGTTCATTATTAATTTATGGTGACTTAAACTAATAATATAATGTGATCTATTAACCTTCGCTGTTTGCTTACATAAACAGTATAGATACCATGCATTCAAATTGGAAGTTCTGAAAGACAATCACTGTGAAACAGCTCAGTTCTGGGCAAGGTATATTGGTATGATTCAGATTGTGTTGACACTGATTAGGGCTACGAGGAAAACAACTTTGAATTGCATGTCATCTCTATCTGTATGCCTTGTTCCCAATGTTCATTGCAAACGATTACAACAACTACGCACAATATGTACTTGTCACTGATTACACTCATAAATTTGATACACATCGCAGATGCAAAGAACTTCTCGAACAAAATGGGTTTAGTGTGTCACAACCATTGGTTTTTTGCTTAAGAAATGCTTTTGACATAGCTATCTGGCAAACAATAAAGAGGTATTATAGGTTTCAGCAACTACAGATGGAATGGTGCATTACTCATCACATCAGAGCTCAATAAATTAAAAAACTCTTTAATGCACTGAAATGAAATATTCAATCTACTCACAGGACTTTGGTTAAGAGTGTGTAACGAAAATTTAATTTTCTTATTTCTCAACCAAAACATATGCTGTGGGTACTCAAAAGAACCGTCTCAAAGAGACGGTTCAGTTGAGCACCCAAATCATATGTTTACATTGATAGGTAAGAAAATATTTACAATTTCACGCTGAAAATTTTGTTTATCTAAACCTGTGTGCTCAGATGCAAAGTAGAATGAGTACTAGAGGCAGTTTCAGGCTTCACCAATCCTTTTAGTTCTAGTTTTGAAGACAATGAACTGTACTTTTTGTCTTTCGGTTTGCGTGCTAAGCCTGGAATAGCGAAGGATCTTATTGAGGCTGATGACATTGGCAGGAAGGCTGTTGCAGACTTCATTGACTCACATTTAGTTAAAAAGATCTGTCTTTCACATCCTCCATAAAATGCTACTAGCTAATAAAGTTTTGATGCTTGCGAGGTCAAGCAAGAAGAAATTGCCAATTTACAAAACGTAAGCTTAAAGGAACGTCTTTGGTAAGCATGACCTTTCTATTGGACATAATGTTGACCTTGAGTTGACACTGCCGTTCCTTCTGGGACCTGTACCATGGTTACTGTCAACTCCAGATAGAATTTCCTCCAAAACTGACAGGTCCAAACTTCAGCATGGCTTGCAATTACACATTGAACCAACATTAGATTGGCCATGTAGTGCTGCACATAACGTTGATGTTAATGCGGAAACTACAGAGCATAATAGCTTTTCCTGTCCCCTTCATGGATCTGATGGCACCAGTATTCAACCAGGCACTAAAGGCAGGGCATGTTGGTTTTGTCACTGATACATATATACAATGTCTAAGCAGCAGTCTATAAAACATTCTCGCAGAGGATAACCTGGGTGTTTTGCTCAACAATGGTGTATGCAAGAAAAGGTGCACCTTCTGAATGTCAACAGCATTGGCCAGACTATGGGGGAAGAGATCTACAGTAATACAGTGTTTAACAGGTTTTGACACTACCGATGTGCCGATTTGTTAGTACCACGGAAGGGTTATTCCTATCAAACTAATAGAGAACCCCTCCCGCACTAGTTCATCAACATTCTAAGAAGGGTAGGAAAACAAATAATGAATTGCTCTAGGCACTCATCAGTGATATGAAGCCCTAACATGTGCTATTTATGTAATTGTGATTAAGCTGCAGTACAACATGTTTCTGAAAAAAAGTACCAAAGCCATACACATATACTGACTACTTCAAATGGCATGAACATGAGCTTACCTCCACCCTGCTTTTCTGTCCTTAAGATGTACATACAAAGATTGAACTATCAAGTCTTTCCCATGAAAACAAGTGAGGCTTTCCAGAATGTGTGGCAAATAAATGGGAGGGAAATGGGAGTACCTCTGGGTGAAAGAAAACTTAATTGTACCCTAACAAAAGAGCCACAGAATTATATTTCACATTTTGTGTGAAATGGGGTTACCACGTTCAAAACTCAACAACTCAAACCTTATAAAAGATAGAAACATAATATTTGCAGTTTCCAAAAGGTACATAAGCATTCTTTAATACAAAACAAGTTAGTAAGCACATTCACATTAAAAAAAATATCAAACTATATTAGTTTCATAAATCATTTATATGAATAATGAAAAACAAGTAACATACGTAACACTTTGGGGTGCATATTTATTTTCAAAGGTCCATATCTGTGATGCAAAAATAGCTTACTTTGATGATATAGCAAATTTGGAAATCTTACCTTATGGTTTGTACTTTTCAGAAGTCATGTCATTTACTAAAATTGTCGAAGATGTTGATGGTTAATATATATAATTGGCTGTTACAGGGTAATGGTGCCATTACCAGAGTGCTAGCATATTGCAAAATCCTTGCAAGATAAATCTGATAGAGGAGTAACAAGTTGTATAGGAAAATTCTTTAAAACCCTTGGATAATATATGAAGATTTGCTCAAGAACTTCTACCTGATGGGGTTTCTTTGATCTTTTAAGTTGTTACTCGCACATTGCACTGAATGTTACAAACTTTCCATGAGTATTATGTCTACTATATTTGATGTCTCTATAAAAGAAAAGAGGGTAGTTTATGTTTTGAGTTACTTCCTCAGCAAATGAGCCAGAGTAAAAAGAAGTACATGGACCTGTGCCAGCATGCAAATAAGTACAAGCAGGTCGTGTTGGAGACCATATCTTGAATGTTTAATGGTATTCAGAGAGTAACGTATGTAACCTGGGCAGAAAAATAGTTTAAGACACCATAGTAAGGAACTTTTATTAATTTGAATAACAGCCTTATAGATTTACTATATTCACTGACGGATGTAATACATGTATAGTCAATAACTGTCATACTGATACTTGGAAATAAAATATGAAACACTAAGTAACATATACAACGGCAATAACTCAAGACATTTATAAAACAAATGCTAAAATTATGTAACTGTCCTATAAGAAGTTCTTAAACCTGTGCCAGACTTCAAAAAAAGTGTGAATATGTCATGTTGGGGACATTATCAGGAAAATTTAATGTTATTTTGCGAGTAACGTACGTAACATGATGTTACCCTCTAACGCTGCCACTCTCAGGATGCTAACATATTTCATTTTGTGGCTTATATAATGTACTATCTGGAAATCATAGTGTACGAAATTCCCCCTGGGGGGAAGTGGGGTCTATCGCCAGCGTGAGGCCTGGAAAATTACATTTTACATTTTTCTTTGATATGGGGGTACCATGTTCATCATCTAATAACTCAAAAAGTATATAAGATAGAAACGTAATGCTTGCAGTTTTGAAAAGGTAAATAAAAAATCTTTAATGTAATACCAAATTAATGAACATAAACTGGTTTCAATTAAATTTAAGAGAAACTATATTAGATGCATTTATCATTTAAAAGGGGGGTCAATGAAAAAATGTAACATACACTACATCGGGGGTGACTATATTTGTTTTCAAATGTCATTATCTGTGGCCCAGTAATAGCTTAGTTAGAAAATATAACCAATTTGGAAATCTTACCTTATCTTTTGCACTTTTCTGAAGTCTTAAAAAGAATTTTAATTATCAAATATTTTGTAGGGTAACGTATGTAACAGGCTGTTACAGCTTAACGCTGCCATTGTCAGAGGGCTAACATGTTGCAAAATCCTTGCAAGACATTGGGCTTTAAGAAAAATATGGTCTACAAAATTCCCCCCTGGGGGGGGGGAGGTAAACCATATCCAGCCAGTGGCCTAATCAGTTTGTTTTTTAAAATTGCTCCCACCCAATGTAATTGATTGATTATCATAAGGTAATTCTGCAACTTATAAAAACCCAGTCAACTAAGGGGACATAATTTAACGAAAATCCATACAAAATGGCACCTGAAATAGAGATTGAAACAGAAAAGTCTCAAAAAACTCAAGAAAATGACACAGGAAGTAATCACGTGGTTCCTGTTATGCTCACATTCTATGATTCTGATCTCAAAACTGTGAAAGAAAGAGGTAGGTCTAGACTATAGAGTATGCATAAATTCCAAAGAAAACGAAAATATAATGAGTTTTCACAGTAATATTATTATCTTTTTGGGAATAAAGGAGCAGGCCCATTCACTAGGGGTTCCAGGTTTTTAACTCAAGATATTCAGATTACAAATCTACGATGTAAAAGGCAAAAATTATATGATACAAACACAGGTTCAGTGAAACTTGGAAAGAGCTTAATTGAAAGGAACTTGTTGGGAATTAAATTGTGAGAAACTGGGGAATGCGGGTCATTTTGGTCCTCGGTTGATTTGTCTAGGGTTGTTTCATCCAAACTTAGGGGGTGGGTCGTTTTGGACTTGGTAGGTGGGTCATTTCAGCCAATTTTCAGAGTGAGTCATTTCGGCCTTTGGTTGTTTTGGCCAAAGTCTGAAAGCGATAATGTATGCATTATTATATGTGTATGAATGGACAGATGGGCAGGTGTTAAGTTTTGTGAAAAAATCAGGCTGAAATGTAAAAAGGGCCCTTTCACGACTCAGGCTGAAACAACCCTTGTCAAAGATCATCAAAGTGTCTGTGAATTAAATTGTCTCATAAAAATGATGAGGTGTCTGTGAGTTGACTCAAAATTTATCAGTGAATTGTCTCATAAAGTGTTGGTGAGTTGCCTCATAATCTATTGATAAATTGTCTCAAAAAAGTGTCTATCTCATCTATCTGTACTCAGTCCGTTTTTGTTCAGCTGCAAAAAATGTCTTTTTTTTTTCAAGAGGGTGGGGGGGGGGGCATACAAGTGGGACCTCCTTTTTTATTTGCCCCTACTTTTTCTTTAAAACGCCCTACTATCACTCCTTTTTCACTCTAAAATGTCATCTACGCGTAAAAATCTAGAATGTTTTCCTCGCTCGCTCCGCTCGTTCGGTTTTAATAAATTAACTATTGGTTTTTTTCAGGGAGCAGGCTGCAAAACAGGCTCTCTGTTTAGCTTGTACTATTGTTATTTTGACCAATGCCGCGTCCGTAGAAATATGGGTATTTTTAAGTTTATTTTAATGAATAATTGGTCTTATTTTAATGAATAACCCAAAATTTTAATGAGATGAATAATGGGCTAAATTTTTAATGAATAGTGAATACCAGACCCCCCCATCCAGACCCTCATTTATTTTATTTGTGATGACACCTGGCGCACAGACCACCGGTAACATTGCAGTTTATTGCTCTGCCAAGCAATTGGTGATTTAATTCATGGTTTGGACTGCAAATCCAACAAAGTTCTGGAGTTTTGCCGTGACAGGTGCTTTTTTCTAGTGTAACTGCCTAAATTTAGTGAAATCTGCATATCTAAGCGCAGCTGTTGTCATATTCCCATGAAATAACATTCAAAAAACGATTACTACTTTGTGTTTTTTTTCTTGGTAAACTAGCAAATGTTTTATTGAAGAATTTTTACTACAACGCACTGGGAGCATTATTTGACGCATTGATACAACGCACTGATGGTTGCACAGAATTCCTGTGGTTGCTGGTGCAGACTCACCACATCATTCGCTGTTCACATAAACGTTGCGAAAACGCCATTTCAACCAGCACATGATATTTCGATACTGTATAGAAGGCTCAGGCGAGCCTGTGCAAACGTGCATACTCCAAAGAGCCTTTGCTGCCAGCACAAGAGATCTTGATATTTATTACATTGTCCAGTTACTGCCTGCGCAAATGTGCAGACTCACCAGAGTATTCGCTGCTGGCGTGAATAGCACACAAATTGCCATTTAAGGCAGCACAAGAGATTTTGTACAGTGACGAAGGCTAAGGTAAGCCTGTGCAAATATGCAGACTCGCCAGATCCTTCGCTGCTCGCACAAAATGGCATTTGAGTCACCACATGAGAATTTTAAACTGTGACGAAGGCTCAGACTAGACCAAGCAAATGTGGCCAAAGTCATCGCTGTTCGCATGAATGACACCCAAAAATAGTATCACAATCACAAACTGCAGACAAACCCATGGTACTGAGAGGAATAGCCACACAACAATCACGAGACACAAGGAAGACAAACTAAGCAAAGCAGCCAGCTCTCTCTCTTCCCCATCAAGATGATTGCAAAACAAGAATGGACATAAAGTAACAAAATATACAACAATTACAGAATCCTGTAATGGGAGTAACAATCGACAACGAATCAACAATAACAGAATCACCGACTTAGAACAGACAGTAGCCTATATCTCTGGGGTGCTAAAATTGCATTTTACTGGTACCAAATCTTCGCCCTAGAATCTGCTGTTGTTGAAGCACAAAAATTTAAGCTCGCATGGAGGCTTCTTAACTATTGTAATGTATCATAAGGGACAAACAATCTCATTAAATTAAAAGTTTTGAGGCCAATCTGAAAAATAGGCGGAAACACTCTCAAAGTGCGAACAAGGCTAGCTCTGGAGCATCTCTGGTGAGGCTACACATTTGCAGAGTCACGCTTGAGCCTTCATCAGTGTACAAAAACCACAAAATCTATGCCTAAAATATTGACTGTATGATTTCTTTATAAGCTTGCATTTATTTTACGTTTGATGACCCAATGCGCACAAACCGTCAGAAACATTGCAGTTTATGGCTCTGCCATGCAATTGGCGTTTTAATTCATGGTTTGACCGACAAATCCGACACAGTTGTGGAGTTTGACAGTGACAGGTGCTTTTTTCTATTGTGACTGCCTTACTTCAGGAAATTCTGCATGTCTAAGCACAGCTGCAGCATTGTTATCATAGTCCCATGAAATAACATCCAAAACGATTACTACTCTTTATTTTTTCTATGCAGAGAAGGCTCTGGCGAGTCTGTATATTTGCACAGGCTCACCTTAGTCTTCGTCCTGGTACTGAAATATCATGTGCTGGCTCAAATAACGATTTATGTACCGTTTATAAGAACAGTGAATGCTGTGGTGAGGCTGCACCAGCAACCACAGGAATTCTGTGCAACCATCATTGCGTTGTATCAATGCTTAAAAAATGCTCCCAGTGCGTTGTAATAAAAAATCCTCAATAAAACATTTGCTAGTTTACCAAGAAAAAAAAACACAAAGTAGTAATCGTTTTTGGATGTTATTTCATGGGAATATGACAACAGCTGCGCTTAGACATGCAGATTTCACTCAATTTTGGCAGTTACACTTGAAAAAAGCACCTGTCACGGCAAAACTCCAGAACTTTGTTGGATTTGCAGTCCAAACCATGAATTAAATCACCAATTGCTTGGCAGAGCCATAAACTGATATGTTATCGGTGGTCTGTGCGCCAGGTGTCATCACAAATCAAATAAATGCAAGTTCATAAATAAATAATAAAGTCAACAGGTATAGATTTTTTTACCTTTTACGCCACCACCGGTGCTGTAAAATGCAACCACCAGCTCGTTGTAGCAACCACCGGTGCGTTTACATTGACCAGTGTGAGTTAGGGGTCTTTCATGCAACCCAAACATCTATGTGTCTTGATCCACATCTGAACTAAGGGTGAGGTTGGTGCACCGTTAAACTGGTTTACCGTCAGTCCAAGGCGGTGCTTCTTTTGTGGACCATTTATGTTATTTCTGTCTTGTTTTGTTATATATAAATGAGGCCCCCAAGGGGGGGGGGTGTCTGTGCTCCCTTGATCCCTGAAAATAATGCATTGATCTCCCCAGATCCCTGAAAATAATAGCCTCAGCTCCCTAAAAGTATTTTGTCTTTGCTCCCCAAATCCCTAAAAATAGAACCAGCTTCTCCCCAGCTCCCCAAAAATATAAGTCAATTCTCCCTAAAATGTATTTTTTTCTTTTCGTAGGATTAAAATCACATACTTAAAACTATGAAGCTATTCAAGAGCGCATGACTTAATGATAACTTAATGTTTTGCCTTATAGATGTAAAGACAGGGCTTAGTCATGGAATACATGACATATGATTATTTCAATGAAATGCATGATATATGGCTCAAAGTATGAGGCCATTCCGTAAAATGCTGTTGGTGTACCTGTAGATTGGGCATGGCGGAATGCTCTCTAGATTTGTTTTTTTGACCATTTGTTTTCTTGGTTTGGGGGGGGGGGGGTGCAGGGGCTGATTTTTTCCAACAGCTTTAACTAGATTTTTTATAGACAAAGTGAAAGTATTTTTTCGTAATACAATTGTCTACAATTGCTATTAGCCCCTATATACTTGTTTAACTTCAGTTCCATCAAATAAGTATTATCTGATCAGCTTATAAAAATGAGCTTATTATCTAAAAAGAGGAATACATAGCAGGTGCAAAGGTAGCACTGTAACAATACGCGGCCAGACTCGTGCTAGGGGGGTCCGGGGGCATGCTCTCCCGAGAAAATTTTGATAAAAAAATTGTGCGATCTGATGCAATCTGGGCGTTCCAAATTATGCTATTACCAAGCTAAAAATCAACAATTTTAAAGTTAAACAATCAACAACAACAAAAGTAAATTGCGATATTTTTTCCTGCGGTAAATCTAGATGTAGGTTATACAAGAAGAAATACATTTAGAAGTTACAAGGGGGGTCTGGGGGGTTATCCCCCCAGAAGCAGAAGACATTTTTAAAAATCAAACAAAATGGAGGCTTTTCCTTTATTTTTTTTTTGCTTTTTGGCAGGGCTCCCTAGATCCCCAAAACTATGAGCTTGCTCCCCAGCTCCCCCTAAAATAATTACCAGTGCACCCTAGATCCCTGAAAATAAATAGCCATTCTCCCCAGATCCCCAAAACCCCTGGGGGGCATAAATGCTTTCTGTTTATTGATACCGTGTGGTGGTCACCTGCTGGGAAAGGGCTGACCTCTTAGCTCTCGTTTGTGTTGTCTAATTGTGGCGTTGTCATTTTCCCATTGGTATCCTGGGTCAGGTGTGGTGCTTGATTGTATCGATTCCCGATCTTTGCCCTCTTTCTTACTTTTACTTATATAAAATTGCATCAAACGTGTATCTGTTTTTTCAAATATTATAAATAGTGCTTTGACATGCGCGGATCCAGAGTAGGGGACAGGGGTCTGGCTATTAAAGAAACCCTGTAGCTTTATGCTTTTTCAGAGCCCTCTGGATCCGCGCCAGAAAATTGCATTAAATATTAATAAACACACCTATTATCTGGATTCCTAATTTGTTGCTGAAACAATTTAAACTTTGCTGTCATAATCATTTAAGGATTGAAATGCAGATTTTTTAGCTTGCACTGGGTGATGCAAAACATTAGGCTTTTTAATGTCTGTGAAGCCCGAAGGGCTTCTCGGAGACATTAAAACGCTAATGTTTTGCATCATCCAGTGCAAGATAAAAATCTGAATTTCAATCCTTATATTTACATTTTATATTATCAATCAAATAAACCTTATTATCTTCCACCCAAATTCGCTGGTTATCCTTGAATAATGAAATATTTTATTTGTAACGGAGGTGTTGGAACAGCCAGCGAACGAAAATCATGTACATAACGTCGTGGCAATACGTGAAATACAAAAAAACAAAGAAATTTATTGGTTGTTGTTGACGTTACCCACCTAGAGGCGCGGCCTAGACCACGTGACTGCTCAATTTTTTGCATCGAAAAATGCAAGCAGTTAGTAATTATAGTTTCATCTAAGGCAGCTTCATTGAGAATGTAAATATTGTTCATTGAATGCATTTGCAGTAAGAATACATGATTTTTGTGCCATGCTCACTAACTTGTTCATAATGACATTAAACGCGTTCGGTGTTATTTATATTCATCGTCCATTGAATACATTTGTTGTCATATCCATTGTTCATTGAATACTTTGCTGTCGTATTAAATGTTCGTTGAATACATGTGTTGTCATAATCTTGTTTATTGAATACATTTACTGGCATAATTATTGTAACTGATTGCATTTGCCGTATTCATTGATCATTGAATACATTTTCTCTCCTATGCATTGTCTATGGAATACATTGGCCGTCATAATCGATGGATACATAAATTTAGTGTTATGCTTATGTAAATGTTCATTGAATACGTTTACTGTCATATTTTCCCCATTGAATACGGCTGCTGTCATATTCACTGTTCATTGAATACCTATGCTGTCATATTCATTGTTTGTTGAATACCTTTGCTGTCATATTCGATTATCGTTGAATACATAAATTAAGTGCTCATTAAATTGTTCATTGAATGCTTTTGCTTTCATAATTATTGTCTCTCGGACATTTTTGCTGTCATATTCACTGTTTCTTGAATAAATTTGCTGTCGTATTCATTGTTCATTTAAAACATTTGCTGTCATATTCATTGTTCATTGAAAACATTTGCTCTCGTATTCATTATTCATTGAAGGCGTTGCTGTCATATCCATTGTTAAATGAATACTTTTGCTGTCATATACAGTGTTTATTGGATAAATGTGCTGTTATCTCTGTTGTTCACTGAATACATTTGCTGTCATAGTCTTTGTTAATTGAATACATTTAATGGCATATTCATTGTAAGTGAATGCAGTTGCTGTCATTTACATTTACAATTGAATACATTTGCTGCCATATTCAGTGTTCATTGAATACATTTGCCATAATATTCGATGAATACATGAATTTAGTGTCATGCTTATTAAATTGTTCATTGGATGCGTTTGCTGTCATAATTATTCTCCGTTGAATACAATTGCTGGCATATTCATTGTTCGTTGAATATCTTATAAATTTAGTGTCATGCTCATTAAATTGTTCATTGAATGCTGTCATATATATTTTCCCTTGAATATATTTGCTGTCATATTCACTGTTTCTTGAATACATTTGCTGTCGTATCCATTGTTGATTTGAGACATTTGCTGTCATATTCAATGTTTTTTGAAAACATTTTTCTGTACTGTTCATTGAAAACGGCTGCTGGCGTATTAAATATTCATTGAATGTATTGCTGTCATATTCATTGTAAAATGAATATGTTTGCTGTCATATTCATTGTTTATTGGATAAATTTGCCGTCATCTCTGTTGTTCCTTGAATTATATTTGATGTCATATTCATTGTTCATTGAATACATTGGATTTCATATTCGATTTCTTTGAATATATTAATTTAGTATCCTACTCATTAAATTGTTCATTGAATACGTTTGCTGTCATATTTTTGTTCATTGAACGCGTTTGGTGTCGTATTCATTGTTTATTTAATACATTTGCTATCATATTCATTTAATTCATTTGCTGCCGTGGTCACTGTTCCTTGAATACAAATCGTGATCACTGTGCCTTGAACACATCTAATGTTTTATTCATTGCTCATTGCATATATTTGCTGTCATATACATTGTTCCTTGAATAGATTTGGGGTCATGTTCATTGTTCCTTGAATAAATTTGCTGTCATATTCATTATTCTTTGAACATATTTGTTGTCATACTCATTGTTCGTTGGATTCATTTACTGTCATACTCAATGTTAATTGAATTAATTTGCTGTCGTACACATTGTTCCTTGAATATATTTGCTGCCATGGTCATAGTTGATGGAATGCAATTGCTGTCAGGGTCATTGTTCATTGAATACATTTGATGTCACATTCATTGTTCCTTAAATGCATTTGTTGTTTTACTCATTGCTCATGGAATTCATCTGCTGTCATATTCATTGTTCATCTAATGCATTAGCTGTCATACTCATGGTTCATTGAAAACATTTTCTGCCATATACATTGTTCCTTGAATGTATTTGCTGCCATGGTCATTGTACATTAAATACATTTGCTGTCATGATCATTGACCATTGAATGCATTGGCGGTCATGGTCATTAAACATGGCATACATTTGCTGTCATGGTCATTGTTCATGAATGCATTTGCTGTCATGGTCATTCTACAAGGAATAACTTTGCTGTCATGGTCATTTATACATAAAAATCTTTGCTGTCATGGTCATTGTTCGTTGAATACATTTGCTATCATTTTCACTGTACATGGAATACATTTGCTACCATGGTCATTTTTCAAGGAATACATTTGCTGTTATTGTCATTGTACTTGGGATACATTTGCTACCATGGTCATTGGTTATGGAAAACATTTGCTGTCATGGTTATTGTTCATGGATCACATTCGCTTTCATATGCATTGTTCATTGAAAAAAATATTGCTGTCATATTCATTGTTCATCGAATAAATTTGCTGTCATGGTCATTGTTCCTTGAATACATTTGTAGTCATATTCACTGTTCTTTGAATACATTTGCTGTCATAGTCATTGTTACATGAATACATTTGACGCATTATCATAGCTCTTGAATATATTTGCTGTCACTTTCATTGTTCCTTGAATATATTTGCTGTCATGTTCATTGTTCGTTGAATACATTTGCTACCATCGTCATTGTTCATGGAATACATTTGCTTTCATGGTCATCGCTCATGGAACACATTTGCTGTCATATTCATTTTTCATTGAATACATGTGTTGTCATATTCTTTGTTCACTGAATACATGTGTTGTCATATTCACTGTTAAATGAATACATGTGTTGTCATATTCATTGTTCACTGAATACATGTGTTAACATATTCATTGTTCACTGAACACATTTGCTGTCATATTCATTGTTCACTGAATACATGTGTTGTAATATTAATTGTTTACTGAATACATGTGTTGTCTTATTCATTATTCAATGAATACATGTGTTGTCATATTCATTGTTCACTGAATACATGTGTTGTCATATTCATTGTTCACTGAACACATTTGCTGTCATATTCATTGTTCACTGAATACATGTGTTCTCATAATCGCTGTTCCTTGAATACATTTGCTGTCATGGTCATTGTTCCATGAATACATTTGACGCATAATCATTGCTCCTTGATTGCTGCCATATTAATTGTTTCTTGAATACATTTGCTGTCACGTTAATTGCTCATTGAATACATTTGCTACCATGATCATTGTTCTTGGAATACATTTGCTGTTCATGGAATACATTTGCTGTCATATTCATTGTTCATTGAATACATGTGTTGTCATATTAATTGTTCCTGGCCTACAGTTTCTTTCGTGGTCATTGTTCCTTTTATTACAATTGCTGTCATTCACACTGATCCTTGAATACGTTTGTGGTCATGGTCATTGTTCCATGAATACATTTGTTCTCACAATCGTTGTTCCTTGAATATATTTGGTGTCATGGTCATAGTTAATTGAACACATTTGCCTCCATATTCATTGTTCATTTAATGCATTTGCTGTATTTTGCATTGTTCCTTGAATACATTTGCTGCCCTGGTTATTGTTCATTGAATAGATTTGCTGCCATGGTCATTATCCATCGAAGTCACCTCCTACCATGATCATTGAATACATTTCCTGCCAAGGTCATTGCTCCTTGAAACGCATTTGCTGTCATAATCATTGTTCTTGGAATACGTTTGTGGTTGTGGTCATTGTTCCATGAATACATTTGCTGTTATTTTCATTGTTTATTGAATACCTTTGCTGTTGTGGTCATTGCTCCTTCAATTCATTTGCTGTCATATTCATTGTTCATTAAATACATTTGCTTTCTAGGTCATTGCTCCTTCAATACATTTGATGTCATACTCACTGTTCATTGAATACATTTTCTGTAATAGGCATTGCTCCTCGAATTCATTTGCTTTCGTGGTCATTTTCCTTGAATACATTTGCTGTCATATTTAGCGATCCTTTAATAATTTTGCTGTCATGGTTAAAGTTCCTTGAATACATTAGCTGTTGTGACCATTGTTCAAGTAGATACATTTGCAACCATATTCATTGTTCATTGAACGCATTTGTTGTCTAATGTATTGGTTTTTTGAATACATTTCTGCTATGGTTATTGTTCATTGAATATATTGGCAGCCATGGTTATTGTTCATTGAATACATTTGCTGCCGTGGTCATTGAATGCATGCCCTGCTATGGTCATTGTTCTATGAATTCATTGTTCCGTGAATTCATTTGCTGTCATAATCAATGTTCTTTGAATACGTTTGCAGATTTGGTCATTGTTCCTCAAATTCGTTTGCTGTCATTTACCTTGTTCATTAAATACACTCGCTGTTATATTCATTATTCATTTAATATATTTTCTTTCGTGGTCATTACTTCTTCAATACATTTGCTGTCATATTCAGCTCGTTGAATATATTTGCTGTCATGTCCATTGTTCCTCGAATATATTTATCGTCATAATCATTGTTCCTTGAATACACTTGCTGCCATGGTCATTGTTCCGCGAATGAATTTGCTGCCATGGTCATTGTTCCTTGAGTACATTTGCTTTCGTGGCCATTATTCATTAGATACCTATGATTTCACATTCGCTGTTCATTGAATGCATTTGTCGTCATATTCATTATTCCTTGAATACATTTGTTGTCGTTTAATATATTTCCTGCCATGGTCATTGTTCATTGAATGCATTTGCTGTAATAATTATTGTTCCTTGAATATTTTTGCTATTGTGGTCATTGTTCTTAGAATACATTTGCAGTTATATTCATTGTTCATTGTATAGATTTGCTGTCATATTTTTTGTTCATTGAGATAATTTGCTGTCATGATAATTACTCTTTCAATACAGCTGCTGTCATGTTCATTGAACATTGAATTAATTTGCTGTCATAGTCATTGTTCCTTAAATACCTTTGCTGTTATTTATATTGTTCCGCGAATACATTCGCTTTGTTATTAATTGTTCCTTGAACACTTTTGCTGTCATGATCATTGTTCATTGAATTCATTTGATGCCATTCCCATTGTTCTTTGGAACATTTATCTTTGGGTTCAATATTCCTTAGAAACATTTGTTGTCATAGTCTATGTCTCTGAAAACATTTTAAATCAGGCGCATAACCGTTAATGCATGCGCTGTTGTCAACTTTGCTATTTTGGAATATTTTACACTGTGTACATTGCTCTTTGGAACTTTTATCGTTGTGTTCGTTTTTATACGCCCGTTTAAATAAAACCGGACATATTTTGGCTTGCGCTGTCCCTCCGTTTGTCAGTCTGTCTGTTGTCAGTCCGTAAACAAAAAAAATCTTCATGATATTTTATAGAAATGTATATCAGGTCAAGACAATGTGTCATACACAGGAACGATTGTACCCTCTTTCTTAGTTTCTGAGTTATGGCCCTTTGAAAATCTTTAAAAAATCTTGTACGCGCCATAACTCAGTAACTATTGTTATATCTTCATGAAACTTTATAGGAATGTGTATCCAGTCAAGACCACGTGTCACATATTATTAAGGTTACTCTCTGTTTTTCTGTTTCAGAGTTATGGCCCTTTGTTTTCTGATGCTTTTTTGTGTAATTTTCAGTTTTGTTTAACCAATAACTCTTTAACTGTTTGGGATATCTTCATGAAATTCTATAGGAATGAAAATCAGGTCATAACGATGTGTCGCGTACAATTACGATTGCTTTCGCTTTGATATGGCCCATTGATTTAGTTTTATGCTTATTTTTGTCTTGTACATTCGATATCTCGCTCACTGTTCATGATATCTTCATACAATTTTATAGAGATGTGTACTAGGTAAAGACGACGTGTGGCGCCCAAGAATGATTGTTCCTGCTTTATATCCCCCTTGATAATTATTTCCCCCAAAAAAATCTTGGCTATGGTCCTTTGATTGTGTTTTTATGTTTTTGTGTGTAATTTACATAATTGCACACCCCATAACTAGCTCACTGTTGTTCATATTTTCATGCAAAAGTTTATAGGAATGTTTATTAGGTAAAGAGGATGTGCCGCACGCAAAAATGGTTGTGCCCCCTTTCCTAGCTTCTAAGTTAAGCGCCTTTGATTATTTTTCCATAAATTTTTGTACACCCCATAAATCGTAACTATTTTTGATAAGTTCATACAACTTTATAGCAATGAGTATTGGGCCAAGACCATAACCATTTTGTCGCATACAAAAATGATTGTTCTCCCTTTATTAGTTTCTGAGTTATGCTCCTTTGATTTTATAAAAATCTTTTACGCACCATAACTAACCGTTACATATACTCATGCTAAGAAAAAGAAGGCCACCCCGATTATACGTCTTTGTTGAAAATATCTACAGACATGAACATGTTATGATACAAAGTTATATATTGTAATTCATATCTTGTATGACCGCCACCTTTATGAATGCATTCTATGAGCCTTAGGCGCATGCTCAAAAGAAGCTTTGGGTTGTACCCACCCCACCTCTTGTGGAATGCATTGCCTATTGTTCAACTAGCTAGTGTTCCTATCCGAGAAATGTGGCGGCTAGGAAGGGATACGATCATGTACCCACCAGTCCAGATTATGACGGGTGGTCGATCAGGGATGGTTTGGGACCTGGGAGGCTGGTCAGCTTGCAAACATGGCCAGCTTGCAAACATGTTCCTTGCCATATTGCAGGTATGCTGGCATTGTCATGCTGGAAGAGAAGAAAGTTGTTTCGAATATTCTGAAAGGTTGGTACGACATGTGTGTGAAGGCCTTCATTCACATATCGTTGGCCTGTAAGTGACCCCCGAATTACTAAGCAAATTAAACGAACCTTATACGAAGCTCAAGGTGCCCCTCTTTTTCTTAGCATGAGTATATATCTTCATGAACGTTTATATGAATGAGTAATATGGCCCTTTGATTGTGTTTTATGGTTATTTTGCGTAATTTACATATTTGTACACCCCATAACTAGCTCACTGTTCATGATGTTTTCATGCAAGTTTATAGGAGTGTGTATTAGGTAAAGAAGATGTGGTACACCACAAAATGGTTGTTCTTCCTTTTCTAGTTTCTAAGTTATGCCCCTTTGATTATTTTTTCCAAAAATTCTTGTCCATCCCATAAATCAGTAACCATTTGTGACTTTAAAGTAATGAGTATTAGGTAAAGACGATGTGTCGCATACACGAATGGGTGTTCCTTTTGTCTTAGTTACTGAGTCATTGTAAAAACAAATCTTGTACGCACCATAACTCAGTAACCATTATATATTTCTTCATAAAATTTATTGGAAATTGTGTAATAGGTCAAGAGAAGTGTCATGTACAATTATGTTTTCTTCCATTTTATAGTTTCAGAGTTATGGCCCTTTGATGGTTTCTTCTTTGCTTCTTTTGTGTAATTTTCATTCTTGTACATAACATAACTCGGTAATCGTTTGGGATATCTTCATGAAATTTCATAGGAATGTGTATAAGGTTAAGACAATGTGTCACATGCAAAAAGGATTGTTCCCCGTATTTCACCATCGCATCAGCGATGGTGATATACGTTAGTACTCTTCCCTGGATACCGGCTTGCTTCTGAAAACGAAAGGACGTAAAGAGATCTACTCCTCTGAGCCAGAACCCAAATTCCCCACTGGAGCAAATTCGGATATTCTTGGCGTGACGAAATCAAACTCCCCACAGAAGTGTACTTTCGGTTCTGCCTTCAATCCGTGTCTACTTCAAAAACGTCCCCAAGTCAAAGAAATGCGTGATTATAGTGGCTATAGAAAATGCAAAATTAAAACTATTAAAAATGTTGTCTAGTTACAATAATGTGCTACGCGATAGTTCTAAGCTTTTTTACAACAATTAACCCTGGAGACATGGGGCCCTTGGATATTCTCCGCAAAGTGTGACGTAATTCTCAGATTTAGATGGATCAGTTTCAATATGCCCCAAGGTTTTATGCGCATGCCTGGCTAATTAGATTTAGATTTGGGAATATGGATACATACATGTACTGCTAAAATGTCTGCTTGGGGAGGCTGGGGTGAACTCTACCACTGTTCAGTGTTTGCACTATTACAGTTTTATTGGAATGTGAATATATTTCCTTTTTTAATTGCTTCTAGTGGATCACCCATTCAGAACTTAGTGCATACAAAAAAAAATACTCAGAGTTTGAAATGCATCGAAAACGAAAAAGAGTGGTCTTAGCAAATGCAAAATTAAAACTAGTAACTTTTATACGCTATGCCATGGTTTCTAAGCATTTTTTTAAAAGCTAACCTTGTAAGTTTCAAAGTTATGCCTCTTTGATTAATTTAATTTTTTTCTCAAAAACACTAAACGCCCCATAACTCAGTAACCATTTGGGGTATCTTCACGACACTTTATAGGAATGTGTATCAGGTCAAGATCATGTGTGGTGTACAATTACAGTTGCTTTCTGTTTCTGAGTCATGGCCCTTTGATTGTGTTTTATGATTATTTTATTTAATTGACATTCTTGTAAATGCCATAGCGCACTCAGAATTTAGTCAGGACGATGTGTCAGACACAAGAATGAATGTTCCTCCTATCTAAATTAAAAGTGTTGCCCACACTGTCTTAGCAAATGGGCGTATATTGCACCACTGGCGGAGCTCTTGAAATAAATTGCATTATGTGACATTGTGCACATAGTCTTTGGAACATTAGCTATTGTACTCTTTGTTCCTTGTGCATATTGATGTCGCGCTGCTTGTTTTTTTGCCATATTTGTTGTTGTGCATATTGAATCTTGACACATTACCGACGTGCTCATTGTTACTTGAAAAAACATTTGGCGTCAAGCTCATAGCTCATTGTATACATTTGCTGTCATATTCATTGTTCATTAAATACATTTAGTGTCAAACTCATTAAATCGTTCATTGTATCCGTCGTGTTGTCATATTCAGCGTTCGTTGAATACATTTGCTGTCTTGGTCATTATTCTTTGGCCACATTTGCTGTCATATTAAATTATTGAATACATTTGATGTCGTGGTCATTGTTCCTTGAATATATTTGCTGTCATCACATATTTAAGACACATTTTGCCGTGATAACCCAATGTCTGCATATGCGATAAGCTCTTTCCCGCCAACTGGTTATCAGCCTGTCGTGATGATAACCGGACGTCATGTATTTTGAACGGAGAGAGGTTACCATACCCGGCACGAAACGTTGATCATTTGATGACGTCAGATGTAAACATGTGGCGTGACGTAACGCAAAAATTACGCCATTCCTCTGTTTTACAATACATTTTTTACATCAAGCGCGTTCAAATAGTGAAATGGAATATTTGATAAACAGATTATAACATGGGGTTTGATTATCGCCCTCAGTATCAACCATCGACCATTATAAGCCCTCAAGCTAAAGCTCTCGGGCTGATAATGGGGTCTTGGGTTGATACTTCGGGTGATAACCAAAACGCCATGAGATAATCTCTAATTATATTCATTGTTCCTTTGAATACATTTCCTGTCATATGCATTGATCGGTTAATACCTTTTCTGTCAAATACATTGTTCCTTGAATACATTTGCTATCAAATACATTTTTCCCTGAATACATTTCCAGTCATATACATTGTTTCGTGAATATATCTGCTGTTGTGTTCATTGTCATTGAATAGATTTGCTTTGATATCCATTGTCCATTAAAACATTTGCTGTGATATTCATGTTTATTTAAAACATTTGCCTTGATATTCAATGATTCTTGAAGACATTTGCTGTCATGGTTATTCAATACATTTGCTGTCATGGTCACTGTTGTTTGTATGCATTTGCTGCCATGTTTAATGACCATTGAATGCATTTGTTATCATAGTAATTGTTCATTGAATACAATTGTTCTCATATTCATTGAATATATTTGCTATCATAGTCATTGTTCATTGAATATTTGCTGTCATATTCTTTGAATACGTTTGCTGTCATAATCTTTGAATACATTTGCTGTGAAGTTCATTGTTTTTTTAATACATTTCCTGTGATATTCATTGTTCTTTGAGTACATTTGTTCATTGATGCTCTCATGGTCATTGTACATCTGCTGTGCTAATCATTAGTCATTGAACAAGTTTAATGCCATATTCATTGTTCACTGCATCGGCGTAGCACCCATTACACAGCTGATGCACGTGCGTAATAAAAAAAGTAACATCCAGGGGAGGTCACTTATTATGAGAAAAAGTGATTTCCCATACTATAAAGAACTGCTCATAATGGAAAGAATTCTCTCCCTATGGGAGCAAATTCTTTCCTTTAAGAGAAGTTCCCATTTGAAAAAGGATGCAATTGAAGACATTCCGTGTTTGATCCAGTAGTCTCCCTTTGATGTGCGTAACTTTTTCAGGGTTCTGGCTACGTTGTTGCACTGAATACATTTTTCGTGATGTTTGTTTACCATTCAATACATTTTGTGATATTATTGGTCAATGAATACGTTTGCTGTGATATTTTATTGAAAAATATCTGCTGTCAATGAATTCACTTGCTGTGATAAATGCATTTGCTGTAATATTAGTTGTTCATTGAATACATTTGCCCCAATATCCTTTGATTCTTGAATACTTTTGCTGTAATATTTGTTGTTCATTGAAAACGCTTGCGATGAACACCTTTGCTGTAATATTCTTTGTTCATTGAATACATTTGTTGCCATATCCATTGCTTCTTGAAAACTTTTTGCTGTAATATTCGTTGTTCATTGAATTCGCTTGCTATGAATACATTTGGTGTAATTTTATTTGTGTATTGAATACATTTCCTGCCATATCCATTGATTCTTGAATACTTTTGCTGTAATATTCGTTGTCCATTGAATATGCTTGCGATGGATACATTTGCTGTAATATAATTTCTTCATTGAATACATTTGCTACGATATCCATTGATTCATGAATACGTTTGCGGTGATATTCATTTTTCATTTAATACGTTTGTTGTGAATACATTTGCTGTAATATGATTTGTTAATTTAATACATTCGCTACGATATCCATTGATTCTTGATTACGTTTGCGGTGATATTCATTTTTCATCGAATGCGTTTGTTGTGAATACATTTGCTGTGATCATTGAAAACATTTGTTGTGATGTATGAATTGTCTATTGAATACATATGGTGTGATATCCATTATTCAATGAAATTGTATGCTGTGATAGTCATTGTAAATTGAAAACATTTGTTATAATATTCATTGACCCTTGAATACATCTGTTGTGTTATTCACTGAATGTCTATGCTCTTATATTTATTATTCATTGAAATTGTATGCTGTGATATTCATTGATCCTTGAATACATTTGCTCTCATGGTTATTGTACATTTGCTGCGAAAGACACTAGTCATTGAAAAAGGATCATTGACGGTTTGGGCCTTATACGCCTATTTTTCTGATTCCCAGAACGCTGCTTTTGTGCTTCTAGTGTAGTGCATGTAGTATCAGTGCAATAGGTGAATCTAATGGCAAGAGCCAGGTAGCAAAATATTTGCAAAAATCCTACGCATTCGAGAGTTATGGCGGGTAGAAAGGGGAGGGGGGCTGAAATTTTATGAAAATAAAAAGTGCTTTAAAAAGTGATTTCTGCACGTTTTCTTGATTTATCTGGTAGGCATGGTGATATCTATTAAACATACCATGCGCAGAGTATTAACGAATCACGATAGTTGATGAAATTGTTTTAAAAACAAAATATGTTTTGTAATAAAATGATTTTGGTGAGATAATTTAGAAGTTACCTGTACATTTTTGACTACATGTACCGTAAATAATACAAAACTGAAAGCTCAACAAAGGAAATAAATATTTTTGAAGGAATGAAAGTGTCCCATTTAGCATTGGAAAGCAAAACTGATTCTAACTAGATCCTTTGAACATTACTTTTGCTTTGTTTAAAGGGCATAGCATGTTATATGTATTTTAAGTGTCCGAATATTTATGGTATACATATTCATGTATATCCCTATATGAGACAATATATTGAACACTAAAGTATTTACCTGCTATAACTCTTTGCATGCCAGTGGATAATTTTGTCGTCTGCCAATAGCCTTTTGCAAACAGTTTGAACCCAAATGAAGACCAACAGAATGTCGGTCTTGATCTGGATCCAAACTGTTTGACACTCTGATGGTGGTCCTTGGTGGTTTATTTTTAAAAATTTAATTTTGAAGAAAGTTAGCAGACGAAAATAAAAACATGAACAATTCCCTAGCATGCAAATATATAAGTACAGGACGTTTGCAAAATAATGTGTCATTTAATAACAGTGAGATTTTTTCTTATGAAAAAATGCATAAAACCTTGATAATTCTACTTTTAATCTTTAAGTACTTTATATCAAACTAGCACAGAATACAAAGCAGTTTAGGAGGTTGGTTCTAGAGAACTTCATTACTGTCATTAATTTCTTATTTGGTAGAAAAGGCGGGTTCGAGCCTCAACGGCGTCTCTGCGTTGTGGTCATTGAGCAAGACACATTTATCGTTCAGCAGCCCAAAAATCCAGGGCCTAAGCCCATAAAATGCCTTTTCTACCAAATAAGAAATTAATGACAGTAATGAAGTTCTCTAGAACCAACCTCCTAAACTGCTTTGTATTCTGTGCTAGTTTGATATAAAGTACTTAAAGATTAAAAGTAGAATTATCAAGGTTTTATGCATTTTTTCATAAGAAAAAATCTCACTGTTATTAAATGACAAAGTATGCATTCATTCCTCTTTTTACTGAATGAAATCAGTTAGTCATCATGTAAAAAAAGAAATTCAAGACTGTCCAAGACATAGTCCATAGCCAAGATTTTGTTGTTGTTTTTGTTGTTGTTTGTTTAGAGAAACTGAACATCTTCCCCCCCCCCCCCCCCCCCCCCCCGTGTGCCAGCAAGCCACTTCCATATCCATTATTCAATGAAATTGTATGCTGTGATATACATTGTTAATTGAATGCATTTGTTATAATATTCTTTGACCCTTGAATACACTTGTTGTGTTATTCACTGAATACCTTTACTCTTATATTTATTTTTCATTGAAGTGTATGCTGCGATATTCATTGATACTTGAATACATTTGCTCTCATGGTCATTGTGCATTTGCCATACGGGACTTTAACGGACATCCAGGTAGCTGCGGTGCGCTGAAGCGGTAATAGGGAATTATAATGGAAGGTGTTAGTTTTTATACTATATCTTTTGAAATTATTAAAGCAGAATTCCTGTGCAAACAAATGTTTTACCTAAATATCTTGCGATTATTCTGATATATTTTTTTATATAATTCCCTCTGCAAACTCTTCGTCCTTTTTGATGGTTTTTGATAGAACCCTAAGAATGATTAAATTATATAGTAAAACAGGCTTTTTTAGATCAGCTCATTGGTAGATATTCGGTCATAGTTATTAAAGTATTCAATATATTTTCCCTGTGCAAACGGGACACTATGCTCAGTTCAATTGCAAACAAATTGGTATAATTTTCATACAATTAAAATAAAATTTGATGTAGCCTTTTTAATTTTTCCTGATACAACCCTTTTACATTTTTCACAAGCTTTCCACGATAGTCTATTTTTAGCAACTGTATCCAAGGTAACAACAGGTATTGACCACAATCGCGTGTCTGTAACTCAGCTTTTTTTTAGCCTGAAAGACTGATTATTTATTTATTTATTTATTTATTTATTTATTTATTTATTTATTTATTTATTTATTTATTTATTCTATAAAGTTGCGCTTGATCAGAGTATTCACTGTTTGCATCAAGAATATTCTATTAAATTTTAAATAAAAAATAAAAATACCACCCGACTTAATGCAGAATGAACTTGCCCAAATGACAAGAGTGGGAAAATCTGTTAACCTAAATTGGTTAAGATTCTTCACTTGCTAGTGGCGATAAATTTGGTACAAACAGTGTTGATCCAGATCAGGCCCGAAAAAGCGTCGAACTGATCTGGATTCAAACTATTTGAGTGAGAAACGTTGACACTGTTTTGGTATTTCTATAATTAAAGGATAAACATTGAAATATTGTTTCATAGGCCCATTTAAGAAGGGACGGCAGACAACTAGATAGCTGGCAAAATTACTCAGCATGCAAAGAGTTAATTGACACATTGTTCTGATTGAATGGCTTCAATTTATTGCCAATTATATAATGTGAGAATTGAAAGAGTCTATTCGGTGTAAAAACTGCGAAAAGATTATCTAAAGAAGAGCCGACTTGTCAGTATCTACTACTCATTAGATCATTTAAACTTTGTTCTTCAGTGTCTGATCAGGGTCTCCACGGTTTCTTATAAAAGGTTCTATTAAAACCTGAATAAAGAATATATATACCACCATACAACCCTTGGTTCAGAAATGGACTTGTCCAACTTATAAGAGTGGGAAATTGGACTCATTAGCTAATTTAATTGTTCTTCGGCGTCTGATCATGGTCTCCACGGTTTCTTATAAAAGGTTCTATTAATAACTAAATAAAAAATATAAGTACCACCATACAACCCTTGGTTCATAAATGGACTGGTCCAACTTATAAGAGTGGGAAATTCGGGTAATATTTATATTTCTTAAATTATAAATTATGAAAATACAGCATTAATTTTGTAATATAAATAAATATAATTCGACTGGCACCATTATTTACAAGTATGTTATATCACAATCAGAATCTTGAAATTATTTTGACTTTTAAGAAACGCCACAGAACTCAGTCACCCCATTCGGGTCTTCACTGATTGCATTGGATAAGCCGTATTTACCAATAAACCAACACGCCGTATTGGACCCCATGCCGTGTGGTTGCGTGAGGTGATTTGTGTCGGACCCAGATCAGGCACGACAACGGGATTTTTATTGGATTCAAACAGATGGTATATCGTATATCTGAAATTTGTTTTTGAAAAAGGTAAAATTTAAAAAAAAAAAGATTGCAAGAAAAAAAAAAGACGCTTATAAAATAATGCCAATGCTGCGTGTGCATGCGCATGCCAATGCTCTCATATGCTCTCATATGGTATTAACATATTTTCGCATTAGTGATTAATTGATTTGGATCTACACGGTTTTCTGGCTTCTCCAACATCAGCTTTTATCAGGGGCTTTTGCGCATGTGCGATATACAAATGTTTTCTATGTATACCTGTAGACGGATCTTTATTCCCTTTACAACTAAATTCGATATTCCACACTTCTTTCTCTGAAGATCTATATTGTCATAGAAAACAGAGCAGACTCTGATGTAATGCCACCCGTGTTTTCACTGTCAAAGTATCCCATTGAATATCTCACTTTGGATACGTAAACATGTGCGTTAATGAGTGGCATTTGCGCATGTGCGATCAGTACCAGATTATAGATTAATTGAATTGTCCGTAAAGTTTGAACGGTAAGGTCAGGACGGCCCTTTTTATATATTGAGGGATTTCATAAAAATAATTCATTTCTTTCTCTGGAGATCGAATCTGTCCTAGAATACAGTGTAGACCCCGATGAAAAGTCGTTTGTCCAGTATTTCCTCTAGGTCTTCACTGTTTGTCATAGTCCCCGTTTACTTCAAATTGATCTGAACAGAATCTTAACAATTTTGTTTCGCAACAATATGTGAGTCTAAAACGACTTTATCATTTGACACACCAGCGCATGAAAAAAGCTGCCACAACGATCATTCCTCGTCCGTTGGGACGCACTGTAACCCTTTGTACATTTGATCAGTATCTCCACTGCGATATGGACAGTTTTAAACTGTTTTGATTACCACTCCCATTTGTGGACAGTGGAAATGATCAGTTTTCGTGACTGTACACGTCGCGAGAAAACCTGACTGTAACCTCCGAACAGCAAAGGTGCAGGACAGAATACGCATCTGCGCAGTCTGATCATCGCCTTTATTTTTCGCTATCTCTTAACTTGCGAAACAGAACGTCCAAAGAATGCGGCGTTTAGGCAGGGTCTTCACTGTTCGCGCACATTATTGAATAAATTTAATATCCCGAGCGATGATCAGACTGCAAAAGTTGTGTAGACTAATCTACGCGTCAGCATGCAAGAAAGCGATTTTCTTGCGACGGTAATCAAATTCATTATGAAGTGTCGGGCCTGATCTAGGTCCACGCTGTTTGCTATACAAGCAGTAACTCCACATGGTCTGGTTCGAATTGCCTATCGTAGAGCTATTATTATTTTATTTAAATCAGGGTCTTCACTGTTCGCTCTCAGATGGTTCCTCTAAAAGTTCAATAAAA
This sequence comes from Loripinus fragilis, assembly GCA_964019695.1. Taxonomy (NCBI): domain Eukaryota; kingdom Metazoa; phylum Mollusca; class Bivalvia; order Lucinida; family Lucinidae; genus Loripinus; species Loripinus fragilis. Next base: position 52,366,583 of record OZ026531.1, read on the forward strand.
TTTAAAAACCGACACCAACAGCTGTAAAATTTGAAATGAACCCGTCCGATTGATGAAATGGGGAACGTTCATTCGGCTTAAATCTTACTGATCAGGGAGGGCCAAAATACAGCAGATCTCTCTACATACTTTATCAGCACCTAACATAGGTCAGCCGATGATCAGACTGTGTATGTGTACGTGTTGGGTAGACTTATCAACGCGTTTTTCTATATTTGTTATGAAATGTATTAAAATTTAAATGAAACTAAATTTATGCTTGTTTCATTTGATGTAAATCTGATGTAAACTCTGATCAATGTTCGATGCACACGCGCAGAAAAATATTCTAATAGTAATGCTACAAATTTTCGATAATCTGTTTCACTATAAAAACATTGTAACAGTCCAGTGGATTAAACGCCTTAAGCTATGCATGGTTACTATGGCGACTCTGCCACCTGCTAAGGAATTAAAAATACAGGTAGTGTCCTGGCAGAATGAGATAAGAACACTCGATGTCCTCAAAAGTCCGACATGTGTGATATACATAAGTCATTGAAAAATTTAATGCGATATTCATTGTTCACTGAATACATTTTTGTGATGTTCATTAACCCTTGAATACATTTTTTGTTATATTCATTGGTCAATGAATTCGTTTGGTGTTATATTTATTGAAAACATCTGCTGTCATGGCCATTACTCATTGAATTTATTCACTGTGATAAATGATCACTGAATACATTTGCTGTAATATTCGTTGTTCATTGAATACTTTTGCTGCGATATCCATTGATTCTAAAATGGGTTTGCTGTAATATTTGTTGTTCATTGAATTCACTTGAGGTGAATACCTTTGCTTTAATATTATTTTCCAATTGAATACATTTGCTGCCATATCCATTGATTCTTGAATACCTTTGCTGTAATATTAGTTGTTCATTGAATACACTTGCGGTAAATACATTTGCTGGAACATGCTCTGTTCATTGAATACATTTGCTGCGATATCCATTGATTCTTGAATACGTTTGCGGTGATATTCATTTTTCATTTAATACGTTTGTTGTGAATTCATTTGCTGTGACAATTGAAAACATTTGCTGTGGTATTCATTATTCAATTAAATTATATGCTGTGATATTCATGATTAATTGAATACATTTGTTATATTACTCACTGACCTTTGATTGTATTTGTTGTGTTATCAACTGAATACCTATGCTCTTATATCTGTTATTCATTGAAATTTTATGCTGCGATATTCATCGATTCTTGAATACATTTGCTCTTATGGTCGTTGTACATTTGCTGTGATAAACATTTGTTATTGAACAAATTTAATGCGATATTCATTGTTCACTGAATATATTTTTTGTTATATTCATTTACCCTTGAATACATTTTTGTGATATTCATTAGTCAATGAATTCGTTTGGTGTGAAACTTATTGAAAACAACTGCTGTCATGGTCATTGTTCATTGAATGTATTTGCTGTGATATTGATTGTTCACTGAATTAAAACGTGATAATCATTGTTCACTGAACACATTGGTTGTGATATTAATTTACCATTGAATACGTTTTCTATCATGCTTTTTAACAAAAGAATATTTGCTGTCATTGCTCATTGAATGAATTTACCGTGGTATGCATTGATCATTGAATACAGTTGCACTACGATATGTATTGTTCATTGAATACGTTTGATGCGATAATCGCTGCTCATTGAATACATTTGATGTAATATGCATTGATCATTGAATACATTTGCTGTGATATTCACTGTCCGTTGAATACATTTACTGTCATTGTCATTGTTCATTAAATATGTTTGCTATCATGTAAAATAATCCTAGGAAATTTTACTGTCGTGTGCAGTGCAAGATGTCGTTGTGTTCATAATTTATTGTTAACAGATTGATTCTTGTTAACTTTTGCTGCTGTATCCATTGCTCCTTGTAAGCTTTTCAGATTTGTTAAAGCTGCAAAGTCTGCAACTTTTGATCTTCTATTTTTAGAAATAATGTTTCTAATTTTCAAGAAGACAGTTATATATAGCTAAAATTCGGATATACATTTTAGCAGATTTGTAAACCTTAACAAATTATCACTATCAAAACAACAGCATTTATGTTAAAATCAACTGTCTACTATTCCACAAACAGTTTATGGCAGTGACGTAAGGTAATTCCAAAAACCGTTATAACTTTCAATAACTGTATGAGATCTACAGACGTCCAAGCATTCAAAGTGGGCGCCATTGTGGCGATCTTGAAAATAGTTTGGTGGTTTTCGAGTTTTTCAACTGAACCAGTGGTAATATTAATCTGAAACTGTGTTGGACATGAGTTACTCTAGATTTGATATACAGGGTTCGCACATGCTTGAAAATTTCTTGAATATAATAGGACTGTCTTGAAAAGTCTTTGAAATTAAAATTTTCCTTGAAAAGTACTTGAAAAACACAAAAAGGCCTGGAAAAGTAGAAGAATTTTACCATTTACGGAAAACAACGAATTTGAGCCTAACAACATTCTTCAAAATGTGCCTGATATTTACTCGTTTTTTTGTACCTGTACTCATCTGTTTTATATATGAAATCACAAGTTGCTATTTATGCCATTAACTTTGTTTGCTTTTGGTATTTTGCGGTCAAACATTGAACCTGGCTTTGTTAGGCCCGGATAAGCAACTGGTGGACTAAGGATTGGTTTTCTATAGAACTTAGATTGGAATGATTCTCCCCTGCAAAGAGTGCGGATTAGTCGTCCTTAATTGTTTTCACAACCAGTTTTATGAAGAGAATAAATATGCAATTTTCCTCAGTGATACTGTTAGTGTAGTTTGTTTACTCAAAAGACCATGCAGCGTATGCATTATGGCAAAGCAAATATCAGAACCAAAATTGTTCTTCAAGAGATGTCCTTTGATTAAGTTCCTCTTTTATTTGAAAAGGTAAGTGAGCATAATCAGGAAATACCACAATCAAACAATGCAGCCCAACCAAGACACAGAACTCCAACAAACAATCGGCAGAACATTAAACAATGAATCGACAACAACAGAACCACTTCCTTAGAAGGGACAGCAGCCTAAGCCATTCGGAGGGGGTGCGAGGAATGGGGGAGGAAGGGTCTCAAAACATTTACTGGTCAGTCTCACAGAGTACTCCTCATTTCTTGAAAATTCTCTGAGAGTGTATAGCTGTACACTAAATTCACTGTGGCATTAAAATGATGCTAAACCAATCATCTGACAAGCGATTTAAAGATTTCAAGAGGAATGATCTAATTGGGTCAGTTCCAAGGTCAGTTTATGGTTTGGAGATTCTTGTTTCATATTTAACTCTTTGCTCCCTGGGAAATTGTTCATGTTTTTTGGCATCTGTTAATTTTTTTTAAATATTAAAAAAAAAAAATCAGGAATACCTTAAGAGTGTGAAACAGATGGGATCCAGATCAGGTCCGACGTTTTGTTGGGCCTGATCGTGGTCAAATCTGTATGCAAATGTTATGAGCAGCCGACAATAGTAGACAATGAGGTGAAAACTATATGAAGTCACTATCTTTATACGAGCCCGCCAATGGAGCTCTATTTTTAGGCTTGTCTGTCCGTCTGTCTTTTTGTCTGTCCGTCCGCTGTTGGGGCCACTCTAACTTACACCTTTTAATTGGATTTCTCTCAGATTTTATATATGGATTGCTTCCATCAAATTCTGGTTCAAGTTTGAATACGGGTTTTGTCAGAAAACGATGACCAAGATGGCCGACAAAATGGCCACCACCTATCAGTTTGCACTTGTGGACACTCTACATTAGTCATTTATTACCCGATTTATTCCAAATTTCATATATGGATTGCTTCCATCAAACTCTGGTTCAAGCTCGAATATGCATGGGTTGTTACATGCGAACGCTAACCAAGATGGCCGACAAAATGGCCGCCGCATATCAGTTCCGCTGTGTGGTCGCTCTAACTTAGTCATTTTCAATCGGAAACTTAGTCATTTTCAATAGGATTTCTTTCAGATTTCATAGAATTGTTCCTTATGAGGCCTTCTACCCAAATTACAGTTTGCTGATGAAAGGGCTGCCAGAGCTCTAGATAAGAACATCTCCTTCTGAACCACTGGTCTGCATTCGATATAACTTCACATGAATGTTCCCCATGGTGGCCTCTATCAAAATTACATAAATGGTTCTGCTCCACCAAACAGGAGGGCTGCAGAGAGCTCCAGATAAGAAATATTGTAAACGACATGTCCTCCTGAACCACTGACCCAAATTCAAAATAATTTCACAGAATTGTTCCTCATGATGCACTCTACCAAAATATCACAAATGGTTCCACTATACTGATCAAAGTGGCTGCCAGAGCTCCAGATAAAAAAACCTTTAAACAGCATTTCCTCCTGAAATGTCTAAACGAAATCTACTACTGAACCACTAAAAGCAAAATACAAAGGATTATAGGAATCTTATAAGGGAGACAAATCTTGCAAATGTGGCTGTCTTGGTTGTAGAGAGGTTTTCCATTGATTCTGGACGATCGATTTTCCCATATAGATGGCTACATTGTCCATTATATGTTTTAAGGTGTCTAGGGTAGACTTTTCTAATAAATGTGTACTTCAGTCTCTTACTACTGTTTTTATCATAGCAAACAGTGCAGATCTTGATGAAATGCAGCAAACTACCAAACTACCCTTTCAGGGGTTTCCAGTATACAAAGGATTTATTCCCCATTATCAGACAAGTTCACTCGAGTAATGCCCCTGGGTCTGAAACCCCTAGGCCTAGAGCCTTGATATTATGTTTGTAGCATCATCTTGGTGACATCATAACGTTTTCATTGGCTGCTTGAATATTGCGGTCTCGCTGTTGAGATATTTAACCAATCAAACTACTACGTTCCACTATTACGTCACGTCATGTGCCTGGATTAAAACATGGCTGGCTTGAAAACGAAAGTGGCCATCCTGAATATAGATTTTCACCAACATATTAGACTTAAACTTTGTGATGGACATTATGCCATTATGGCGGTTCAGATTTGTTAAAATGGTGACGTCAATACAACCAATATTGGAGGGTCTAGATGGGGTATAATGATTAGTGAATAATGGCCTTTTTTTATAATGAATAGTGAATAATGAGCCAAAAAATAATGAATAGTGAATACTGAGGGCCTAAAAATAATGAATAATCCTATTATTTTTAATGAATAGAAGAAAAAATTAATGAATAGTGAATAATCAGATTTTAATGTATAAAGAATAATGCTAAAAAAAAAAATATCAATGAATAAATTTGTTAAAGCCTATACATGTACTTATAAAATATCGACGTCGACGATCTAGGCCTTGAGCTGGCTATAGACCCCCCTCCCCCCCCAGGGGGAATTTTGTACACTATGATTTTCTGAAACTACATTATATAAGACACAAAATAAAAGATGTTAGCCCTCTGAGAGTGGCAGCGTTAACGTGTAACAGCACGTTATATACGTTACCCCCCAAAATAGCATTAAACGTCCCTGATAATGTCTTAACCATGACATGTTCGTACTTATTTGCATGCTGACACAGGTTTAGAACTTCTTATAACACAGTTAAATATTTTTAGTCTTAATTTTATAAATGTCTTGAGCAATTACCGTTGTATACGTTACTTAGAGTTTCCTGTGTTATTTCCGAGTATCAGTATGGTATTTATTGACTATACGTGTATTACATCTGTCATAGAATATAGTAAATCTATAAGGCTGCTACTTAAAAGATTTAAATTTCTTATCATGGTCGCTTACACTATTTTTCAGGTCCATGTTATGTATGTTACCTTCAAAATAGCATTAAACATTTAAGTTAATGTCTCTAACAAGCCCTGTTTATACTTATTTGCTTGCTTGCAAAGGTTTATGTACTTCTTTTGACAATGTTTACCTATTTTAAGTATTCAATTGATAAATGCCTTGAACTTTAACTGTTATGTGTGTTACCAAATGATACATAAGTTATTCTGAGTATCTGTACAGAAGTTGTTGACTATACATGTATAACGTCTGTCAGAGAATTTAGAAAACTTATAAGGCTTAAATAAATTGAAGTTCATTATTAATTTATGGTGACTTAAACTAATAATATAATGTGATCTATTAACCTTCGCTGTTTGCTTACATAAACAGTATAGATACCATGCATTCAAATTGGAAGTTCTGAAAGACAATCACTGTGAAACAGCTCAGTTCTGGGCAAGGTATATTGGTATGATTCAGATTGTGTTGACACTGATTAGGGCTACGAGGAAAACAACTTTGAATTGCATGTCATCTCTATCTGTATGCCTTGTTCCCAATGTTCATTGCAAACGATTACAACAACTACGCACAATATGTACTTGTCACTGATTACACTCATAAATTTGATACACATCGCAGATGCAAAGAACTTCTCGAACAAAATGGGTTTAGTGTGTCACAACCATTGGTTTTTTGCTTAAGAAATGCTTTTGACATAGCTATCTGGCAAACAATAAAGAGGTATTATAGGTTTCAGCAACTACAGATGGAATGGTGCATTACTCATCACATCAGAGCTCAATAAATTAAAAAAACTCTTTAATGCACTGAAATGAAATATTCAATCTACTCACAGGACTTTGGTTAAGAGTGTGTAACGAAAATTTAATTTTCTTATTTCTCAACCAAAACATATGCTGTGGGTACTCAAAAGAACCGTCTCAAAGAGACGGTTCAGTTGAGCACCCAAATCATATGTTTACATTGATAGGTAAGAAAATATTTACAATTTCACGCTGAAAATTTTGTTTATCTAAACCTGTGTGCTCAGATGCAAAGTAGAATGAGTACTAGAGGCAGTTTCAGGCTTCACCAATCCTTTTAGTTCTAGTTTTGAAGACAATGAACTGTACTTTTTGTCTTTCGGTTTGCGTGCTAAGCCTGGAATAGCGAAGGATCTTATTGAGGCTGATGACATTGGCAGGAAGGCTGTTGCAGACTTCATTGACTCACATTTAGTTAAAAAGATCTGTCTTTCACATCCTCCATAAAATGCTACTAGCTAATAAAGTTTTGATGCTTGCGAGGTCAAGCAAGAAGAAATTGCCAATTTACAAAACGTAAGCTTAAAGGAACGTCTTTGGTAAGCATGACCTTTCTATTGGACATAATGTTGACCTTGAGTTGACACTGCCGTTCCTTCTGGGACCTGTACCATGGTTACTGTCAACTCCAGATAGAATTTCCTCCAAAACTGACAGGTCCAAACTTCAGCATGGCTTGCAATTACACATTGAACCAACATTAGATTGGCCATGTAGTGCTGCACATAACGTTGATGTTAATGCGGAGACTACAGAGCATAATAGCTTTTCCTGTCCCCTTCATGGATCTGATGGCACCAGTATTCAACCAGGCACTAAAGGCAGGGCATGTTGGTTTTGTCACTGATACATATATACAATGTCTAAGCAGCAGTCTATAAAACATTCTCGCAGAGGATAACCTGGGTGTTTTGCTCAACAATGGTGTATGCAAGAAAAGGTGCACCTTCTGAATGTCAACAGCATTGGCCAGACTATGGGGGAAGAGATCTACAGTAATACAGTGTTTAACAGGTTTTGACACTACCGATGTGCCGATTTGTTAGTACCACGGAAAGGTTATTCCTATCAAACTAATAGAGAACCCCTCCCGCACTAGTTCATCAACATTCTAAGAAGGGTAGGAAAACAAATAATGAATTGCTCTAGGCACTCATCAGTGATATGAAGCCCTAACATGTGCTATTTATGTAATTGTGATTAAGCTGCAGTACAACATGTTTCTGAAAAAAAGTACCAAAGCCATACACATATACTGACTACTTCAAATGGCATGAACATGAGCTTACCTCCACCCTGCTTTTCTGTCCTTAAGATGTACATACAAAGATTGAACTATCAAGTCTTTCCCATGAAAACAAGTGAGGCTTTCCAGAATGTGTGGCAAATAAATGGGAGGGAAATGGGAGTACCTCTGGGTGAAAGAAAACTTAATTGTACCCTAACAAAAGAGCCACAGAATTATATTTCACATTTTGTGTGAAATGGGGTTACCACGTTCAAAACTCAACAACTCAAACCTTATAAAAGATAGAAACATAATATTTGCAGTTTCCAAAAGGTACATAAGCATTCTTTAATACAAAACAAGTTAGTAAGCACATTCACATTAAAAAAAATATCAAACTATATTAGTTTCATAAATCATTTATATGAATAATGAAAAACAAGTAACATACGTAACACTTTGGGGTGCATATTTATTTTCAAAGGTCCATATCTGTGATGCAAAAATAGCTTACTTTGATGATATAGCAAATTTGGAAATCTTACCTTATGGTTTGTACTTTTCAGAAGTCATGTCATTTACTAAAATTATCGAAGATGTTGATGGTTAATATATATAATTGGCTGTTACAGGGTAATGGTGCCATTACCAGAGTGCTAGCATATTGCAAAATCCTTGCAAGATAAATCTGATAGAGGAGTAACAAGTTGTATAGGAAAATTCTTTAAAACCCTTGGATAATATATGAAGATTTGCTCAAGAACTTCTACCTGATGGGGTTTCTTTGATCTTTTAAGTTGTTACTCGCACATTGCACTGAATGTTACAAACTTTCCATGAGTATTATGTCTACTATATTTGATGTCTCTATAAAAGAAAAGAGGGTAGTTTATGTTTTGAGTTACTTCCTCAGCAAATGAGCCAGAGTAAAAAGAAGTACATGGACCTGTGCCAGCATGCAAATAAGTACAAGCAGGTCGTGTTGGAGACCATATCTTGAATGTTTAATGGTATTCAGAGAGTAACGTATGTAACCTGGGCAGAAAAATAGTTTAAGACACCATAGTAAGGAACTTTTATTAATTTGAATAACAGCCTTATAGATTTACTATATTCACTGACGGATGTAATACATGTATAGTCAATAACTGTCATACTGATACTTGGAAATAAAATATGAAACACTAAGTAACATATACAACGGCAATAACTCAAGACATTTATAAAACAAATGCTAAAATTATGTAACTGTCCTATAAGAAGTTCTTAAACCTGTGCCAGACTTCAAAAAAAGTGTGAATATGTCATGTTGGGGACATTATCAGGAAAATTTAATGTTATTTTGCGAGTAACGTACGTAACATGATGTTACCCTCTAACGCTGCCACTCTCAGGATGCTAACATATTTCATTTTGTGGCTTATATAATGTACTATCTGGAAATCATAGTGTACGAAATTCCCCCTGGGGGGAAGTGGGGTCTATCGCCAGCGTGAGGCCTGGAAAATTACATTTTACATTTTTCTTTGATATGGGGGTACCATGTTCATCATCTAATAACTCAAAAAGTATATAAGATAGAAACGTAATGCTTGCAGTTTTGAAAAGGTAAATAAAAAATCTTTAATGTAATACCAAATTAATGAACATAAACTGGTTTCAATTAAATTTAAGAGAAACTATATTAGATGCATTTATCATTTAAAAGGGGGGTCAATGAAAAAATGTAACATACACTACATCGGGGGTGACTATATTTGTTTTCAAATGTCATTATCTGTGGCCCAGTAATAGCTTAGTTAGAAAATATAACCAATTTGGAAATCTTACCTTATCTTTTGCACTTTTCTGAAGTCTTAAAAAGAATTTTAATTATCAAATATTTTGTAGGGTAACGTATGTAACAGGCTGTTACAGCTTAACGCTGCCATTGTCAGAGGGCTAACATGTTGCAAAATCCTTGCAAGACATTGGGCTTTAAGAAAAATATGGTCTACAAAATTCCCCCTGGGGGGGGGAGGTAAACCATATCCAGCCAGTGGCCTAATCAGTTTGTTTTTTAAAATTGCTCCCACCCAATGTAATTGATTGATTATCATAAGGTAATTCTGCAACTTATAAAAACCCAGTCAACTAAGGGGACATAATTTAACGAAAATCCATACAAAATGGCACCTGAAATAGAGATTGAAACAGAAAAGTCTCAAAAAACTCAAGAAAATGACACAGGAAGTAATCACGTGGTTCCTGTTATGCTCACATTCTATGATTCTGATCTCAAAACTGTGAAAGAAAGAGGTAGGTCTAGACTATAGAGTATGCATAAATTCCAAAGAAAACGAAAATATAATGAGTTTTCACAGTAATATTATTATCTTTTTGGGAATAAAGGAGCAGGCCCATTCACTAGGGGTTCCAGGTTTTTAACTCAAGATATTCAGATTACAAATCTACGATGTAAAAGGCAAAAATTATATGATACAAACACAGGTTCAGTGAAACTTGGAAAGAGCTTAATTGAAAGGAACTTGTTGGGAATTAAATTGTGAGAAACTGGGGAATGCGGGTCATTTTGGTCCTCGGTTGATTTGTCTAGGGTTGTTTCATCCAAACTTAGGGGGTGGGTCGTTTTGGACTTGGTAGGTGGGTCATTTCAGCCAATTTTCAGAGTGAGTCATTTCGGCCTTTGGTTGTTTTGGCCAAAGTCTGAAAGCGATAATGTATGCATTATTATATGTGTATGAATGGACAGATGGGCAGGTGTTAAGTTTTGTGAAAAAATCAGGCTGAAATGTAAAAAGGGCCCTTTCACGACTCAGGCTGAAACAACCCTTGTCAAAGATCATCAAAGTGTCTGTGAATTAAATTGTCTCATAAAAATGATGAGGTGTCTGTGAGTTGACTCAAAATTTATCAGTGAATTGTCTCATAAAGTGTTGGTGAGTTGCCTCATAATCTATTGATAAATTGTCTCAAAAAAGTGTCTATCTCATCTATCTGTACTCAGTCCGTTTTTGTTCAGCTGCAAAAAATGTCTTTTTTTTTTCAAGAGGGTGGGGGGGGCATACAAGTGGGACCTCCTTTTTTATTTGCCCCTACTTTTTCTTTAAAACGCCCTACTATCACTCCTTTTTCACTCTAAAATGTCATCTACGCGTAAAAATCTAGAATGTTTTCCTCGCTCGCTCCGCTCGTTCGGTTTTAATAAATTAACTATTGGTTTTTTTCAGGGAGCAGGCTGCAAAACAGGCTCTCTGTTTAGCTTGTACTATTGTTATTTTGACCAATGCCGCGTCCGTAGAAATATGGGTATTTTTAAGTTTATTTTAATGAATAATTGGTCTTATTTTAATGAATAACCCAAAATTTTAATGAGATGAATAATGGGCTAAATTTTTAATGAATAGTGAATACCAGACCCCCCCATCCAGACCCTCATATTGCTGCCATGATGGGTTTCATGAAAATAGACTTTTAAATTCGTTTACAAAACCGCTAGATCAAGCTGAAATGTGTGTGTGAAACATCAGATCATCGAGCTATAGGTTCTGAGTTCATAAAATGAGTATGTCACTCCATCCAAGATGGCCGCCATGGCGACTATCTTGAAAATCATGACTCAACCCTTGTCAGATTTTTCTAAATATAGTTCAGGATAATGGAGCATCATGGTGGTTCAAATTTCTTTGATCAGTGACGTCACAGTTTCCAATATGGCTACCATGGTGGCAATCTTGAAAGAAGAGTGTTAATTTCTTCTCCTGACGTATAGACTATACTAGGTGAGTGTCTTTTTATACCAAGTTTACCAGGCAAGGCTTTGAGAATGCTTGTTGACACCGCGAGGCTTGCCGAGAATACTAGGTGAGTGTCTTTTGATAATTTTACCAGGCAAGACTTTGAGAACGCTTGTTGACATCGCAAGGCTTTCTGGGCGATTCAACATGCGTTCTCAAAGCCGAGCCTGGTAAACTAGATATCAAATGATTTATCAGTTTACACATTGTTTCACTCTTCAGACTAGCGATTATGACGTAATTTTCGATTTTGTCATTAGCGACGTCGTTCAAAAAGTGCAACGTCATCATGACCTGATAAAGGCACATGCCGTGAGATAGACAACGTTTATTCTATACTTAGCAGTGAAATTAATATATATCAAAAACAAATAAAAGTGATATCAATCACTAGTGAAATGATATGATATCGATGTTCGATATCAGCCTATTATTTTCACTGTAGCGTTTTTGGATTACCTCTGACTTTTTCTTAATTAGAACGTGACGAATATTTTGGTAACAAAATTATTTGGCTTTGCTAAAATTTTTCGTTTTTGCATTTCAGCACCTCCTTTTTTCAGTGGGTGAGACATTGCCTGTAGCCTATAAAAAGCAGAAAATAAAAAGATTTTTTTAGGTAAATACCAAATATATTTCATCTCGTGAGCTGTAAACATCAGAATTTTCACTCATGCTACGCACTCGTGTAAATTCGGATGTGTTCAACACACTCGATACGCACTAATGAAAATTCTGATGTTTAGTATTCACCTCAAAAAAGTAAATATCCTCTATTTATCAGGCAACGTGCAACCATGCAGTTAATATGCGAGGTATCTGATAAAATTGAAACTCTGTGTAGGACACACGACATTATGTTAACTTGAATAGTGAGATTGCGGAGCTGGGTGGCTCAGTGTAGAGATTGAGGGGTTGCAGGTTCGAGCCTCACGAGAGGCTCTGCGTTGTGTATTTGAACAAGACACTTTATCCTCTGCTTAGCACTGGTTCAACCATGGAACCAGTCCCGACATAAACTATTGACTGGGACGTAAAGAATCAACATAAACAAAATAATGACATCAACACAACCAGTATGGGGTCATGGCGGCCATCAAGAAAAAAGACGACTTTTTAATTCATTTCCTGAACCGCTTGATAGATCAAGCTGAACTGTTGTTTGGGACATCAGTTCACTGGGTAGGTTCATATGTAATACACATGATTAAATGGTTTGTGTGCGACCAGGGAAAACTCAAATGAGGTTGACCAGCCACAGAAAAACTGTCTCGTGAAATGCCAATAATGCTGGTAGCATTCTTCAAATCGTCGTAACTCTAGTATGGCTATACGCATTTCTTTTAAACTAGTTATTTCCCTTATATTAGTTTCTCCTACGCGTACGCAAAAACGCATGTGTCTAATATAGTCAGAGGGCCAGCAATACTTTTAATCAAGTGGTTGAGGCCAAAAGGTTTGAAGGTGTGTTCTTATGTAGAAAAGTATGCTGAATCCAAAAATCAAACTCTTAAAAAAATGGCTGGTACACAAAAATGCTATGGCAGCAGAATACATTTCTCAAATTAGCACTGAGATGGGGTACCCTATACCACAGAATCTAATTTGACCTACCTTGCATCCCCATGACAACTTTTCGTTGGTGCCAAATTGTTTCTTGGGACCCTATGAAGGAGAAAACAATGTTTCTGAAAAATAAGCACATTTTGGCCTTGCGAAATTGCATGGTTACCATGGTAACCCTTAATGCAATCCTTACATGTAGGGGTGTACATACAAATTCAATCATATCTTAGCTGATACTTATCATTTACTATTAATCATGGTAACAAATAAAAGATTATGCATATGCCTTTCATCCCATGACATGAGATGCAAGTTATCTAATTTGCATATTCATGAATATTAAAGAAAATCTTAAAAATAAGGGGAAAATCGTAAAAAAAAACACACTATAAATAACTGATTTCAGCCCCAAACTATCATGAAACCACCACTGCTGCTCTATCAAACTTTGCTTGCAGATTTTTCCCTAGATATTATAGTGTAACTGTACTTAGAAAAAAAAATGTTAGCAATATATTTATAATAATAAAAATTATTATGTTAATGTATTCTGAATGTTTAATTTGAATTATTTGCTGCTGCTCAACTCTATTTGAAAAGCCACATAAATACAATAATGAAAATGACTCAAACTTTCATTTGAATGTATTTTATTCCCTAATTGTAAAATGTGTAACGTACATAGCATGCAACATTATATGACTTTTGCTTGAGATTAATGAAAATTGGTTCTCCTCACAACCGACTTTAATACATTTTAATGTTTAATAAATATCTATTATTTAAGAGTCCTATCAACATTTTAAATGTTAGAACCTAACACAGTATTTAGGAAAACCTAGAAGTAACAAGTAAAGTAGCCAAGTTTAGTAGCTAGTAATGACCAGATATTTCAAAGAAACTGTAGCTCCACTTTATCTTCTTTGAAAAGTAGAGACAAATGGCAGAAAGATATTTACTTGATTCTAAATGTCTATGTCCTGGGTTGATTCGTCCTTCACTGCTCTTCTCCATTCTACACTACCATACCCTCCGTTCTCCTAGCTGAACCAATGCTGCACTTCCCTGCCCTAAACAACCCTACCCTATGGATATCCTACCCTTTATCCTTCCTTACAAATCATTGTGTTACAATATCAATCCTACGCTACCCGACCTTACCATCAACAACATATCATAACCATAGTCATCACCAACTTTATTTTACCAAACCGGTTTCCTTATCTTCTCAGCTTAACTTATAACGTACAATACATGTAACATACGGGTAACTAACTCATAATCATTATGTAACACTACCCATCCAACTCTTCCATACTAAACTCATCTCACACCGGTACTGATAGAGAATATTGGGTAGGGCCAGGCATGACACGTTAGGAGGGGGTTATGGGTAGGGTAAGGAAAGGTTTAAGTAAAGGTAGGGTAAAGCACTGTGCAAGACTACGCTGGATTGACTGGTCTGGAACAGGGTAGAACTTGAATTTGAGTAGTGAAGATGGGTAGAATGCGAGTAGGGCCTGCCCTGGTTTGGTAGGGTACAGTGCTGTTTATTCTACCATACATACCCAACTCTCACATACAACTCCATACTCATACCCTGCCTTACCCCTCCTCATATCTACCTATATCCATATTAGTCAAGGAGCTAGGTTTTTGAAAATTGACTTAGCACAATTGTCCAGCCAGAAAAGGTTTGACTTCAGAAATTGTTAATACTACCCTTCTACAACATTTATAGGCACGTCGTACAGTCAAATTGTGGTAGCAGTTTTCCAGGAGGAGCCGTTTTGTACACCTATCCAATTTTTACTATATATTAAAACCCAAAATGGAGACATTTGAATAAGAAATGGTATCCAGGTTGTATCCAGATGGTGCATATGGTCGTTATTTACTGCCAAAATCTAGATAAGGACCTTAACAATTAAGGAAATGAATTGTTTGCATCCAGAAACACAACTTTTATGTTATAACTGTCATTTACGTTATATCTTCAATTATGCCCTATTAAATTTGGTCAAAGTTTAATTTTATAAGTTCAATAATGGGTAAATACGTTTTACATACCATGTTTGGAAAAGATAATTACCTGACTGTTTCAAAACTGCAAACATATTGTTTCTATTATAATTACTTTAAGAATTATAAGCTGTTGAATATGACTACCCCCCCCCCCCCCAAAAAAAAAAAAAAAAAAAAAAAATGGTGAATATGGTTAGAACTTTTTCACTTTGCAATTTAGCATGCAATACCATCTGCTGACTTTTTAAACCATGATTGAGCATTCTATCGATACACGATAGTAAAAAGCTATACCTAACTGCGTTGTTGGTGTAAAGTTCCATATTTTAATGCTTGTATGACAATATGTAACGTACATTACAAACTTTGAGACTTTATATATATATATATATATATTGCTAAATACCTTATATCATATGTCATACGGTATTTTATTTAATTTCAAACCTGTTTTGTTTAAAATTTATACCAAGACAGCTGTTTGTTCTAAAATATTTATCAGTTTTATTAAGCTACTATATCTAATAGCATTTACATTTGCAATAAAGATTTTTTTAAGTTTTCATCTCCACGAAATATCATTTTGATTTGTCCAAAGTTAAAGATTCTAAAACACATAAACAAAAAAATAGACATCTATTTAGAAGTAGTAGAATACATTATAGTTCTGTCAAATTTATCAAAGTAACATATATAACCATATCAAATATCATAAGGTCCTGTATTTGTCCTAAATGTTAACAAAGACAGTATACGATTGGGCCCTGAAAAGCTTAACTATAAAGGGTGTAGAATTTTGTAATTTTTATTTCAGGAAAAAAACAACACAACAAAGTTTTATTGAATGAAGACTCATCATTTATTTGAAAATATTTGATGTACCCAGTATACTATTGTACACATAATGCAAACAAAGTCAGTAACATGATATAGGTAAGCTCCTTGTATAATACCTAGATTAATTTTCCATAGAAAAAAATACAAATTACTCAATGTTTAGAGAGGTTGTAATAGAATCATACTATTTTTCTGTGCTTACATTCCAGACAAAATTAATTACCTAAGAGTTGATAGGATAAAATTTATATATATAACAATAGAGGTTATGATTTATACGTGTCTGTAATCAGTTATTTTTAAAGATAATCTCTAAAAATCAAATTGTATACTGACATTTATATGCATATGCAGATGATGACACATTACTTGTTTCAGCTTTTACAAACCATTTTAGTTTATTTTCAGCATACCTTTTATAGTTTATTTATTGAAACTGTTAGTACCTTTGATCATTTGCAAAACTAATATCACTTTATAAGGAGAGGTTTTATATTGAAGAAACATTTCCCTGAAAATGGGTAAAAACAGTTCTAATGGATGACAACGATCTCATGTGATATGATCACATCCAAGGAGCACATGTGCTGCTTAAGAAACTATTTTTAACACATCTGTCATTATCAGAGGCTGAATAAGACATTGTGACACTTAGGTATTGTAAAATTTACTTTAAAATGTTCTTTAAGATAATGGATGGAAAAATAAAACGTTTAAAAACATGCAGTCATGAGATCTTACTCAGTTTTAGCAATCAATGCTTAAATAACTGATGATAATTTTCACTATACAGAATGTGGCATAGCCAAATTATTACAGGAGTCTTGTAAATATAATTCTTGATAACAAAGCTCTGTATGTATATTTACATTAGACTGAATAAGTGATATATAATAAAATCAACACAGATTTTTCTAAAAAAATATCTTGCTTCTTCAGACAGAAAACAAATGCATAACGCATAAATAGGAAATTATATAAAAGCACTAAACATGTTGAGGGTAGTGATTTATAAAGACACACAAAGAGTAAATTTTTCTTACAAACACTTTGTGCAGTAGTCTTTGCCATCAATGAAAGACTTAAATGCAATGCCTAGAAAAGATGCATGAAAGTTATTATGCATGTCATATTTGCAATGCTTCCTTCCAAAAGAAATCATACTTCTATTACTTTTAAAAGTAAGTATAAATCTTAGAGGTTGATAAAGCAGTGCCTCTATTGTTGTATATGTTATGTGATATAATATACAAGATTTTGAATATCTTATCTTCGATATGATCTTTGACAGTAGCACAAGAGTGAATTTCGTTGCCATAAAATCAAAAAAACAATTGCTGACCTCTCTTATATAATTTATATATGCCCAATTGAAGATTTGAACCACCATATGTGATTTTGGTACCTACCTCACACGGGTAAATGCAGCGTTTAATCCCCATGCTGATGCAGTGGAGCTAGCGTTTGTCTTCATCTAAATATAAATGCAGCAAATGCTCTGATGTGTCTAATGACATATTTTTACACGCTGGCATGAGCCTTCATTTCTGAACTAAAATCAAATGTGCTTGCTAATTTGATATTTTATTTACGTTACTATTTATCATCAATTTAGTTTGATTTGGAACATACAAAGGATTAATGGGATGCTATTCTTGCATCAATGATTATATTTGACATGCTGTATATCGTAATGATTTTATATGAAAAAAATTCACGTTAAGACTAAGCTTAATTGATAGAAATAATGCAAAACAAAATTTCCAATAATTTATCTGAGTCTGTTTGTTTTGCAACAACTACAATATAATCTTTACAGCGTAAGAGAGTTGTTCTAAGTGAGTGATAATGATAAGCATTGACCTCTAAAATGTATAACCATAAAGAACCTTGGAAAAAATATCCTGTTTCAATGCTCTATAACATTGCAGAACCAGACAAAGCGTATGATAAATGTCACCATCTCATTAACCCTTTTAAGTCGAATGAAACTTCCCACTTTTATCAAATGGACCAGTCCATTTTCGTCTTCAGGGTGTTTGGATGTTGTTTTTCGTTCTTATTAAATTTTTAATAGAATATCCTGTAAGAAAAAGTTGAGAACCTGATCAGACATGGCACTCTGTGGCGTCTGATTTTGGCCTGTACTACTTGTCTATGTCCAACAAAAAGAACGCTATTCTAATATGGCATAAATACTTTTGTTGTATATGTTAGTCACATCAGTTGTATTGTTTCTTCATCGAACTGGATAATGATTGGATAAAGAGCGGTTTTAACCATATGAATAGCCACGTCGTTTGCCATATGTGGGACAGAAACCGTTACGATTAAAACAGTTTTTTGCTCTGACAAGGATTAAAGTTTGCTTTAATGTTTCATTTCCCGATTTCAACCAATATTGTGAATAAAAAGGGTAATTTGGGGAATTAAGTGTAATTTTCCCCCCAAATCATAGCTATCAATATAGTTATTGTAGTCAATAGCTGAAAGCTATAATTGCATGTATTTTGGTGGCTTACACAATTTGTGGTATAGTATAAATAGCTGTAATAACAGGTGTCAAAATTAGTTTCAAATATTTTCTTTCAAATAAAAGTTAATATTGATACGTAAGAAAAAGAAATAACTGGATATTAACACTATAGGAATTGCTATTATTTTAGGGTAACGTAGTGAATTTGGCTATTGTAGGGCAACGCCTTATCTGCTGAAAAGCTAACGCACTTCATTATGCGGCTAATATAATTTGGCGGCTAATATAATTTGATTTAAGAAAGTTACAGTCTACAAACCTTATTTTGTGGAGGTCGTTTGGTAGCCCACAATCTAATGATATTGCTGCATTAAAAAGTAATACATTTGAAAGTAAGTAACGTATATAACTGTAATATCATGTTGTATAATGGTTAAACGCATTCTGGCTGTTTGCTGCATTTCATTTAATGTTTTAAGGCTATCGTCATGCCAATGTATAAGAATTTAGTATAGGTCACAGATACATTATATTGCAGCAGAGGATGTACACTGAAAATTGTGTAATACACGCATTCCTGAATTGTCATTTCAGGTGGTATGTTCTTTCTTTGATTTGTAACAAATGTAAAACATGACAAGCATACTATAAGAATAATGTTTAAATATATTTAAAAATATGCTATTCTACTTGATAAATTAAGAAATGGGTAAGATTTCATTTCTTTTTGAATTTGAATACATTATATTTAGGGGGTGGGGTAAATCACCCCTTCCGTTGGACATTTCCACGTCTAATATACCATATATACAAAAAATATATATTGCTTTACTGTCGTATGCCATTGTATACATGTAATGTATAAATTTAAAGGGAAATATGCTGAATAGGAAGCAATGGTTGAATGTGAGGCGTGTTTTCCTCTCAATTTACCTAAGCCTCATTTAGAGTAGGGTACATTCAAAGATGACGTCATACAGCAAAACTGCTACCACAATTTGACTGTACGACGTACCTAGGAGTATTGCAGAAGACCCCAGGACTGCATTTCTGCAGTCAAACCTTTTCTGGCAGGTAAGTTGTGCCAAGTCAAAAACTAAGGCCTGTACAGAAATCAGCGCCTGGACTATATGGGTATTATACTATGAATAGATGTGTGTGTAGGATGTATATCTGGGTATGGGTTGGGTGAAAAATGTAGGGTAAAGTTTTATTATGCAGGTAAAGTAGGCTACGCTACCCTTTGTCCTGACCTACCAAAGTCCTGACCCAGACACAATTTCATACTCATACCCTACCCATTAACATACTCATACCCTTCCTATCCTGCCCAATGTAAACCCTACCTTGCACCAACGCGAACCCTATCCTTACCTTCACGCATATCTATCATTACCAATGTGGCATATGGGTAGATGTTATGACCCCATATGGGTATGATTAGCGTATGGGAGGCACGGGTAGGGTATTGGTATGGAAGAGACAATGGATGGTATAGTTGGGCTATCTACTCAAATCCTACTATTTGAATACCCTAACCATACTCATATCCTAATGTATGGATAGGGTATTGGTATGTAAGAAGTTTCTTATGGACGTTATATGCACATTAATGGGCATATTTAAATATCAATGAAATGCCAAAATATCCATCTGCTGCAACCAATATGAGGGTGTGAAATGTTGTTCTTCACACTATTAAAACCACAATAAACCATAATTAATGGTGAAAAAGGCTTAATATTGCAGCATACATTTTTGAAAGTTTATTTGGGCCATTAAGGGTGTATAGTATACGTGAGGTCATTTGCATTAATCACAAAGTCTTCTTCATAATAATTGTAAGAATTTTCTTAATTGGACAGTTCATCATAGTCAATCAACACCTTGGGCATACAGTGTCCATCAAACCAAAGGGGCATCATTTTGCTATCAATGTTTGTCAAACATTCATGTTCATTTGTTGGATGTGAAGCTTGCCTTATAGGGGTATCTGTCCTCCTCCATATAGCCATAAATCAGTAAAGTAATAGTACCTAAGACAAATGCAGTTATTAATAATACCCTAAAATCATCAAAACCACCATTATATCTAGTGTTCTTATTCATTCTTTTTTCACCATTATGAAGAAAACTTTGTGATTAATGCAAAATAATCACTGCAGTTTGTGAAAGACAAATCGATTGTCTATTAGGTAAATACAAAACATGGACCCATTTGTAAATGATACATTGTACAGATTCTGCAAATGCTATTTTGAACTCAGATGTCTATTTTGTTGCGTTTGATGAAAAATGCAACGTATGCTACACCCTTAATGGCCCAGATAAACTTTCAAAAATGTATGCTTTAAAAATGATGATTCTGAATAAAACCAAGTAAACTTCATTTATTTTACTATCAGTTAGAAAGATGCATACAGAAGTGTAGCTATGTTTACTGTCATGAAAATGTCTACTTTTTTAAATGGGTGAGGTAACCTTGTATGCAGACTATCCATTAGTATGAAGATGATGTCTTTAGGATAAATAAAATACTCCATGACTAAAGTAATGCTGACAGTAAATGTATCTCAAAATTAATAATGACTTAAACATGTAATAATAATTTGTATTGTAAAACACTCATGGAAACTTTTTTTAAGATGAACGAAAACATGCAAAATTAGTATTTCAAATTGGTCGCAATATTATATATAGTATGTTAAGATCTTATATTTAGCTTTTTATATCAGAAATGGAGTTGATGATCTTAAATGTAGCTGGTCCGCTCATAAAAGTAAGCATAACAGATGGTAGGAGGCTGATATTACACTATATAGGCATTTTGTCTTTTTTCATGGCGGCCATCTTGAAACCATCCAAAATGGCGGGTGGGACCCAAGATATCGAGTGTTAACATCTTGATTCTTAATCAGGGATGTCCAATAAACAATATTATACCACTCCCAGAGAGCCCTTAGGGGGGTGCATGGTGACCCCTCCGGGCCCATGGACTAATATATTTACAACGACGCAACTAGCATGTTAGCAAAGAGGTAGTTCATGAACTCGAATTTGGAGATATAGCTGTCATACAAATATAAACAACTTGCAGTAGAGTGACAGGAAATTCAATACTAATAGGCAGTTTGAGATGTTTAAAAGAGGTAAAGACAATGGGCATGATACATGGAAAATGTAGCTTTCAGAGAGATGGCCCTGTCATATTCTGTTTGTTCGCAGGAACTTAAGGCAAAATTGGGTTTGGGTCTCGCTGTCTATCAGAATAATGTTTAAAATGAAATATAACACCCCATGATGTATAATGTAAGAAATAGCCATTAAATATAATGTATTTAAGTTAGTAGTAAATGTTACATATAATTATAATAAAACAAGCAACCGAATGGTATTTTACACCAGAAAAAGGATATTGCCCTAACGCTCTTCGTTTAATATCAATAGAATGCTCATATTCTGGTGTTTAAATGTTTACAGATATGATTACATGCTCGATTTCAACGAATAAGGTATTTACCTTATAATTTCTTTTATTGAGGGTCACCATATTCAACAGCTTATAACTCTTAACACTTTCTGTGATAGAAGCAAACTGGTTGCAGTTTTGAGTCTGTGATTGTTCTATGTTTTGTTGTACGTTACTTTATGTCTATTCTAGTTTTGCAATCCTCTTGATGGGGAATAGAAAGCTTGTTGCTTTGCTTGGTTTGTCCTCCTGGTGCCTCGTGATGGTTGTGCAGCTCTTCCTCGCGGTGCCATGGGTTTGTCTACGGTTTGTGATTGTGGTATTTCCTGATCATACTCACTATTTTGAATTTGACAGTTAATTGCCTTTTCGGGTCATGTTATTTTGATATAATATATGCATAAAAAATTATCAAATGAAACTATTAAAAATCAATGATTTTATAGGGTGTAGTTCACTAACTTAACATAATGTAAGTACAGGATTTCTTAACGAAGTGTGGAAGATACATACTAATAATGATATAAATTACCATGTTTTGTGTTGACCAGTGATTATATACAGCACCTCATCTTTTGATGTAACTATATTGTATATTGTAAAGCAAATCTCTCTCTCTCTCTCTCTCTCTCTCTCTCTCTCTCTTCAATCTGGCCATCTTACTCTTTACCTTATGTTCATTACAATACTATATCTTTATTTTGTTCACTTCTCATTCATTCAGCAACAATGTGCATCTGAATATCTAAACAGAGATGACATCATATAAGCTCAACGCTTACCGTCAAGTCATAGAAATATCGTATGCATGTTTATATACTAAGGGAAAAATGTTTAGCAATATACTTTGGGGATTAACAGTTTAAAAGAAATAGGATTTTAATTTCATGGTATCAAAAATATATGTTGACAAACGTTTACGAGTACGGTGACATTAACCGGTTGACATTTCATATAATGTAAAGTCCAATTTAAAGTCCCTGGCTAAAAAACAGCATAACTGGCAATAGCGCGAATAATTTTCTGCTAAAAAAATCATTTTTCCATCAAACGTTTAGATCTTAAAGTCAAACAGTTAAAAAACCCGGTTTAAAACTGATTGTTCTGTTCACCATTTTCGTACGTTTTAATTGAATATCGTACTTTTCAAATTACCTTCATTTCAATTGAATAGCGTTTGAAATTAAAATGCTCAGCAGATCAAATCCTCGCTATGAAATCAGAATTTGTTTCTTTTGACCTCTTGTTTGGTAGTCATTAGATCATTTTCAAACAACTGACTTGTTTGCGCACCTACAAAAAAAGATCTAAGGCTAAAAGGATCGCCTACGGGAAAACCCATTATAACTAATTGCTAAACTTTTTTTCCCTCAGTATATCATAATATGTTAATGTTACTGTGAATAAAATATTGTTTAAGTAGCGCACTTCTGCTCGATTAAAATACTTTTAAAAGCCAAATGCTGTAATAATTTGAGCACATACACACTAAAAAACAAGTATGTAACTATTCTAAGAGTACTTTAGCTTTGGCACCAACATTTTTTTTTTACATTTTTGGGGTAACCTATGTAATTTTGATGTTAAATGATAACGCGGCACTTCGCATAGGGCTGAAAGTCTGTGGCATAGGCTATACATGCATTTAATAGAATCAAGAAATGATAGTGACCAAAATCCCCCCGGGGTAGGGGGATCAGGGTCTACAGTCATCCCTAGGTCTATGAATACGGACGTAATTTTTGGGTTTGAAATAATTTGTCATACAAAGCAACTTAGTTATTTTGGCCAAGGATCCAATGCCTATAAAAATATTGAAAGACCATATATTTCATATTTCTTGCTTTAGATTTGGACGTAAAGGTTTGTTACATAAAGACTGATATTATTTATAGTTTACTCCGCCCCTTCTTGTGCTTCACAACCAATCAGAAATTAAAAATTTTCGGGCAACTTAATCACATATTTTGTCAATATTTGTAAATCATTAAGTAAATCCGTGAAGTGGTCGATGCGACCATTTCCAAAGGCACAGTCATGAAAAAGGAGGAGAAAACTATAAGTATGTCAAAGACCATATAATACAATTATAAAGGAATAAAGTGGTTCACTCGCTGCGCTCGTTCCCACTTAATTCCTTTATAATTGTAATATATGATCTATAACGTATACGTACAAGTTTGAAATTATTTGTTATACAAAGCAATATAGTCATTTTGGCCTAGAATCTAAATGAGTATAACAATGTTGAAGGGCCGTATATTTCAGACTCTTGCTTCAGACTAATAACCGTTAATACGGACGTAAAGGTTGGTATATGTAGTTTGAAAATAATTTGTTATACAAAGCAATTTAGTTATTTGCTTCTCGGTCATTGACTTGCGGAGTGCATGACCTAACGTACATGCCATGTAACCTCAGGTCAGGGAACCCACACTTTTGATTAAATATTACCATGCTATGTCATATATGGAAACTGTCCCTTATTATTTTTAAACTGTGCGCAACGAAGACCCTGATCAACCTGCCTAAACGCAGGCTGATCAGGGTCTTTTTGTGCGTCTTTATAGAAGTTAATTCTCAATATCGGAACGACCGTGTTTGTGAAAAAATGAATATTAACCAGCAAAGGGCATTTTTGCTTGCCAAAGTCAATTATTTTTCTACCTTATAAGGTTAGTTTATCTGTGTCTGGCAAATTGTCAAACAATATTCTGCAGGATAATGAACCCAATGCTATGACAATAAAGATTCTGTTAATGCTGACATAATAATTATTAATGAGCTTACGTTAGAAGGTACGCCCCTCGTCGTTAAGGTCAAATGACTGGGGAGTTCAAGTAAAGTCCTGGCCTCATAATAGTAACCACAATTGTGACTGCATGCTGCCTATTGGAAGATAATGGCCTTTTACGAGGTCGGATGGGATGCCATGAACTGCTATCGCTATTATTTTTTTTTTCGTCTGCTGATAACTATTCGCAGAGTAACCAATGCCCAGAATGTCAATAATGGGCTGAGTCCAAACCGTCTACCACTGAAATAATTTATGGGAAAAGCTAACTTTGTAAAAAGTCAGCAGACGACGAAAAAGACGAACAATTACCCAGCATTAAGCGCCAATCTCGCCTGCAACGCAAGCTTCCTATTCGTGTGAAGCGTTTCATGTGGGGCAGGGGTCCCCCCTGGAAATTCACAAGAAAAGAAATACTGGTAACGGTACCCTTTGCTCGAGGGAGGTACGTACGGCAACGTTTATGACTAAAAAAGTCAGTCTGCTGATCTTGCAATGGTGATCAGCAGACGACAAAAGTCGCCACTAGATCAAGCCATTCACCATCGTGTCCTATTTTCCATAATCTGGCCTATTTGTGCGTTTGACATTTTCAATAGAAGTCCACGTAACCTCGGACTTATATCCAGGGCACAGCCGTGTTTCATTGAACTGTCTATACTTGGCTCCTGTTCTTCATGTATTGTGTTCAGCAGAATGGGAACCACTATAAATGTGCGTATTTGGTTGGTTTCCAACTTTAACATTTAAGATACAAGGATACCAGCGAGAAAACGGAAACCAGTTTGTCAATGACGCAAAATCGCGTTTTAGGTTATTGACCTCTTAGATAAAACGCAACCTTGGCAACCTCAGCGCTTGTCTAAACAGAAGCTGTTCTTTATAAATCATTTTACTGATGTCAATAAAACAATCCAGACAACAGAACATTCACATTTGGTAGACTGGCTCCCGCCGTATGTTCATAGATTTATAAAGATGTTTGAAGAACTGATCAAACATTTTCCCTGTCAGAATTGTCTTTTCTTTCAGCGTCAGTTAGACTGTGTTACTTCCCTTGATATAAAAATACAAGTCGGCTGTGTTAGAGTCTAAAGTCAGCCATCATTAGATTGAGGAGTCAATGAAAAATATATTTTTCAGCTTGAGTAATCAAGTTTGACGACAGGAGTCTGTCTAAAGACTTGGGTCCAAATGTTTGGAAACTTTTCCATAAAGGACGGCACAACTACAATCTAGTTAAATCATGATATAGCGGGCGTTGGTGCAACTGCATGGTAGACTCTGTGCCCCTTTTGGGGACATTCGTCATATTTTTATGTATGTGAGTGGCACAAGATCTGTCTTTCACCTTGATAATCTTGTTTTCTTGGCATTCTCTGTTCATTGACAGACAGTCAAAATCAAGCTGAAATCCAACTAGCGTTATGTTATGTGACAAAATAGACCACACAAAGATGTATTATTAGGAGCCGCTGTGGTGTAGTGGATAAACCGCTTGCCTTGTAAACCAGGGGTCGCAGGTTCGACTCCCAGCTTCACCAGTCTGTCGGATGAGACTTTAAGCCGTGGCCCCGTCTCCATATGACCTTAGCTGTTGGTGGGACGTTAAACACAAACAAAACAAAACAAACAAAATTTTTCTGCATTAGCATGACTAGAACAGAGGCAAATATAGCACCTATTTACCATATAAAAGGGCACAGAAACCGCAAGTGCTAGATGTAACTATTCTTCAGGGATTATAACGGCATGGTATTTTCGACTACCTGTCCCTTGAACGATCAAAAGGGGGTGTCAAACACCCTAGCGATTACCGGTCACTTAACACAGTATCTGCGGGGCGTTTCCCACAACGAACAGACCAGGAGGACTGTCGTTAGGGTGTTGTTCCAATTTCATTGTGCATAAAGGCTTTCCTGCACGTATACACAGAGACCAAGGAGCTGTGTACTATTGCCGATGTTGAAAAGTTACGTACAACACCCTACCACCCCATGGGAAATTGACAGGTTGAAAGGTTCAAACAAAAATAGTGAGTATGATCAGGAAATACCACAATCACAAACTGCAGACAACCTGTGGCACCACCGCGAGGAAGAGCCGCTCAACCATCACAAGGCACCAGGAAGACAAATTAAGCAAAGCAACCAGCTCTCTCTTCCCCATCAAGATGATTGCATTACTAGAATGGACACAAAGCAACGTACAACAAAACAATGAACAATACAGACTCCCACTATGGGAGTAACAATGAACAAAAAGTCAACAACAACAGAACCGCCGCCTTAGAACGGACAGCAGCCTAAGCCACCGGGGGGGGGGGGGGGGGGGGGGCTTAAATGCATTTACTGGTACCAAATCTTCGCCCTAGATTCTGCTGTTGTTGAAGTACAAGAAATGTTCAGCTCGCATGGAGGCCATCTAACCAATGCAATGTATCATCATGGAGAAACATTCTACTCAAATTTACACACCATGAAGAAAAGGGCTCATGACTCACAGATAGTCAGAGCTAAAGAAAACCTCAAGTTGAGCCACTTGACGTTTGGGACCCTACCGATGCTCTGGACCATGTAGGCATCCAAAGATAGTGATTGTAAAGCATACATTTCATTACTTGTGTATGCATACAACATGAAATTACAGGGTATTTGCCTTACTTTCTGGCGTTTTAGACATCCACGTCTAGCAATATATGCATTCTGTGGTCTGTGTCCGGATCTTATGAATGCCACCAAACAGACAGAGGAATACGTGAGGAAGTTAACAATGTCTTAAATTTGCCTACCAGAATGCTAGTAAGGCGGCAAAGAGAACTGGACTGTACAACAAATCGCAGTATGATTTGAAAGAAGGAGCTCCATTATTTACCCAGGTGACCATGTTCTTGTTATAAATGTTGGGTTGCTTTGCAAGCAAAAGCTAGCTCTGAGGCTGGCTCTGATGCAGACAATTTATCACCTGGCTCACCTGTTAAATATGTACCACCACACCGAAGGCATCTGGGTTAGACAGGTCTACTGTCAAGATCAAGGACATAGGAAAATCCGTCTATATCTGAATCTTCATAGGAGTGACGTAGAAAGCAAAGACTACAAAGACACTTCGTCAGCCATCTTGGATGCGTGACATGGATTGGTTGGTTGGTAAGATGGACTACTTTTGCCATTAAACCAGACATGGTTGTTCTTTGGAATAGGCCAGACTTGTCATCATCAGCATTATTTCAACTAGAATATTTTCATGGAAGCAACGGAGGATTTGCATGGCTGTTTGGTTGCCTGTTATTGGTGTTCATTAGAAATGTCATTCTATTTTAAATAGATATATGTGTTATTGTTTCTGTGCAAAACGAGTTAGCTCTTACAATGTAGATCTTGATATATGCATTCAGAAGTTATAATTTCACTTGTGTTTACCTCAGTAACTCAATTTCAGCCAATTAAATATATCATTTAAATATATATTGCAGGCTCTTATTTGAACCCTTAACGGAAACCCTTGTTGGGTACATAGTACATGGACAGATTCAGATAATTCAGTCGGGGGGGGGGGTGTGTTTCTTATGTTGTTGTTTTTTTGTTGTTGCTGTTGTTTTTTCGCTGTGAGCTGTGATCTGTGAAAACCTGACATTTAGGACTTTTAATGTAAAAGTCATTTGAAAATCGCCAAATATTAAGCAAATATTGCCTTCAAACCTATTCAGGTGGATAGTAGAAAAAAATTCATTCTCGCGAGACCTGACGATACCTCATCTAGATCTATCGCGTTTCGCCCTTTGCATTATGGGTTAGCTAGTCAAGTTCAATTCTCGCACTCCTGAAGTGACAGAACTTATTGTTGAAAATAGCAAAAAGTTAAATTTTTGACAGTTTATCATTTCTCTTGTAGTCATTTTTTCTGAATGCCAAGCCCTGAGCCTTGCAAGCAGTGATCGCAGAATATATTTTTAATAAAATGGCAGTTCAGTCCCAGTGGGCACCGAGCGAAAGTCGACAGGTTAGTACATGCTAGCCTGCTTCCGGTCTGCGACAATGTCATTTCTGATTAAGCTTCTTCGTTATCATGGCATATGTTTCCATGGCAACAACTTTACCTTAGCAACTGTCAAAATGTTTAAAGTATGGGCATCATGCAAACTTTACGCAAAAGTGAACCAGTGTCAATTTCTGCGAATTCTATTGCACATAATGCCAAGGATAATGAAAAGTATGTTAGCAAGAAATGGCATTTTTTTCATGCCCCCCGACAAACCCGCAAATCAGAAAGTTAACTTTGACGTCATTAGTAACTTCATATTATTTCTGACGTTGCGTGTTAAAGTTTAGACAGTACATTGTTTCAAAAGACCATAGTACCATGAATAATGGAGATAGCTTCATTAACTGCAGGAAAACTTCTTAACATTATGTAATTTGAGTATGTGTGATTAGCTAAATTTTGACAGATTGTGGCTCTAGGGGTAAGCTTTGGTTCTGATGGGTTTTTTAGTCATCAACGTATTTCACAGGAGGGGGGGGGGGGGGGTGTAGGACCGAACCTCTCTTGAGAAGCTATTGGACACCTTAGCTTCTCGAGGGGTTCCCAACCAGTCGTTCTAAGGAAACCTGTAGCCACTTGTGATTTTCCAGAAGGTGGGGGTTCCGGACCCCCTGACCCCATCTGTATCAGCCCATGTAGCATATATCCGAAGGGACAGACGTCCTGCGATAGTGGGCCTACCAGTTTTGGGTGGCTTCAATAACACAAAGTTTGAAAAGTAACGTCCTGAGACAAATTACTTGCCCCATATACCTATATAATACAATGGTGTCATTCATACATGGATGTAAAAAGAACATCAGAAAGAAAAGCTAGTACTCAGTAATATCATGAAATGTTGAGTTACAGGCATGCACGTGATTTCCAATCATTCGTTTTGGATTCCTCCATGGTTCCCATTCGCAGATCTAGAGGGGGGGGGGGGGGGGGGGCAAGGGGTCTGGACCCCCAACCTGAAAATCATAATAAGTTCTTTAGGTGTTTATAGGAATAAGCTATTGGATCCCTACCCCCTCTTGAAAAAGTTGGACCCCCCCCCCCCTCCTGGAAGATGTTGGACACCCTGGTATCTTGGAAAATTATAGTTTACTGATAGTTTGCTTTGAAATAGCCATTAGACCCACTCTGCAAAATAAGTTCAGCACTATAAAAAAAACGTTGTTAGCGCGTTTGTTCTGTCAATTGGCCATCCCCCCCCCCCCCCCCCATGACGAAAAATTATGTATCCCTGCAGGGTTCCAATCATCTTTAGAAGCCTTTGGTTGATCGTTTCAACCTGTCCATTTCCCATGGGGCGGTAGGGTGTTGTAGGTGAATTTGAAATATCTAGATCATTTGGGATTCAAGATTGAAATTTGGGGACACAGGTTTGTTGCTTGCAATAAATAGTCGCAGTAATACTATGACCCTGTTATACAACTTGAACTCCAAATGGATACTAATCACACATTTGTAAATGTCGTCTACTGATAACCTTTGGAAACAGCTTATACCAAGATCAGGCCCGACGAAGCGTCGGGCCTGATCTAGATCTAAACTGCATGGCACTCTGGTGGTATTTCTGAAAGAACTTTTTGAAAGTTTTTTTTTAAATCAGCAGTTGACAAAACACTTGCACATTCTCCCAGCTTGCGAAGAGTTTTAAGTAATTATATTTGCGTTATGATTGAATGGCTACATACGCGCGTTTCAATATACCTTAAAAGAACAAGGTTGAAATGTGGAAGTCCAAGGCCACTGGACCACAAATGTAGTTAATACGGGTCAATGGCTTATAACACTTTGTATACTAGGTAATCATATACACTTTTTGGCTTCCCGCTTTTCCTGCTGTTTTAACCTATTCACAAACATCAGTCAAGTATTCTTTTAAAGTGTCGAACAGCTTGGTTACAGTCCAGGTCCTGAGGATATGAAAGTTTTTGATGCTCAACTGAACTGAGCATGAAATATCAACTAAATAGTTTTCTTGCTTTAAAACTCTAGGATGTGTTTATCCTGCTAATAATTGTTAAACTGCACATTGTTGGCGTTCTAACATTAATGAGCATGATAAATGTCATGCTCAGTTGAGCATGAAAAGGTTTTATAACCGAGAAGCCAGGCGTGATGTTTGATTTGTTGTAGTCAGTCGGTCTGTCTAGGAACAGTGTTGACTGTCTCGTTATGGCCATATGTGTTAACTGGGGCGTTAAACATAAAAACTAACAATATCAGACCTTCTCCAGCGTAGAGTGCATTATTTTAAAAGTGTTTTTTTTTTTTTTGTATCTCTCAACCAAAGCCATTATATTATGGGTGCTCCAAAGCATGTTGAATATGGCAGCCAGGCCCGTCCAAGAGTTTATAGGAGCAAGAGGATAAATGCAACATTTGTGGAACAGCCGAATAAAAACAATTTGAGGGAAAGGAATCATCATAGGAATGCATTTTTAGCTCATCTGAGCCAAAGGCTCCGTTTTTAATCCGTGTCCGGCGTCCGTGGTGTGAAAACTTTTTCTTTAAACCACAGGGTCAGAGTATTTATAATAACTTCACACAAATGTTCCTCCTAAGGCGCTCTACCAAAATTGCCCAAATGGTTCTGTTCCAGCGAACAGAAGGGCAGCCAGAGTTTTTAATATGAAATATTTTAAACGACATCTCCTTCTGAAGCACTAGTCCAAATTCAAAATAATTGTAAAAATATGTTCCTCGTAATGGCCTCTATCAAAATGGCCCAAATGGTCCTGCTCCGTTGAACAAACTGGCTGCCAGGGCTTAAGATCTGAAATATCTTTTCACGACTCGTGAACCACAGATCCAAATTCAAAAAACAATTTCACAGAAACGCCCTCTCTACAAAATTCCACAATTGGTTTCACTCCGTCAAACAAAATGGCCATCAGAGTTGTAGATTCAATATCTTTAAACGGCATCTCCTCCTGAACTACTTTCCCAAATTCAAACTTATTTCAGACCAATTTTCCTCATAAGGCCTTCTACCGAAATTGCCCAAACGGTTCCACTCAGCTGAACAAATTGGCCGCCATAGCTAAAAAAAGAAAAATCTTTAAATGATATCAAAATAATTGTATCCAAATGTTTCTCATACGGCCCTGTACCAAAATTGCCATAACGGTTCTTCTCCGACCAAAAATATGGCAACCAGAGCTAAAAAAAGAAAAAAAAACTCTAAATGACATCTCCCACACTACTGGCACAGATCTAAAATTATTACACACGATTGCCATTTTCCTAAAATTATCAATCTGCTCCACTCTGCTGAACAAAATGCCTACCAGAGCTTAAAATAGAAAAAAAAACAATCTTTGAACGACATCGTCTGAACTTCTGGCCCAATTCAAAATAATCTCACCTAAAGGTTCTCATAAGCCCCTCTACCACAATTGCCCAGACGATTCCACTCCACTGAACAAATTACCACAATAACTAAAAACAGAAATCTTTACACAACATCTTTTCCACTGGTCTAGATTCAAAAGTATTAAACACAATGTTTCTCATCCAACGTCACCAAAGTTGTTTAAATGATTCCATTCGACGTAACGAAAGTGCCTGCAGGGCTAAGAATTCATGTGAGCGGTCCAGGGCCACTATGCCCCTCTTGTTTTGATTGGGGGGGGGGGGGATAAAGTACATTACTAATTTCAGAGGAGCAGCCTCGATAAGAAAATAAATACAATTTTTACGCTTAAAACGTTGGTTTATCTGGGCCTATGAATAAATAAGTCCAGTAATAGCTGACCTCTTGGTGAAATATGATGTGTTCCTAATGATCTGTCCATCTGTATTATTGTAAATATTGATTGTGACAAAACGAGTTAGAATAATAGGGAATATGGAGCATCTACGGAATACAAATTGAGTGTGATCGCATTAATATATTTACAGGGATCCAGTTAATCCTCAATATGCCATGAGACAACGCTGAACACTTCAGTATTGGTGCCGTCTGATCATGAGTCTCCTCTGATGATTGCTTATAAATCTACCTCCCATGCACTCCCCAAGTCATGTTTGAATCGGAGACTTGGCTTATAGTTGTGCATGCTTGACTGTTTCTTCCCTGGTATACCGTCCAATGAGCTTGTGGAGGTGAGAGGCGCCTTCAATAGTCCAAAGGGACATGGATTGAATTATTGTAAGATACGTAAAACGCATCTTCTTGCGCAACGGTTTTTAGCCTGGGATAGAATTGATGATTTATTTCCCAGGCTGGCACGTTATGGTTGTTCATTGATTGTATTGTAACTCAGCCACATGGTCATCAAGCGACGTCATTGTTATGTCAAATTGACGTCATCATGTAATATTGCGTCTCCTCAGCGTATTCAGTAACTTTTGGTTGCTATCAAAATCTGATTAAAGGAAAGAGAAAAAAATATGCCCCTCAGGATCACCGTTTGTCATCACTCGGCAAACTTTGTGATGCCATACAGTAATCCTTGGGACAGATTTCTCTATCATACCCCACACTCATTATATATTCTTATATTAATGGCCAACTACATGTTACCACTCTTTAAACTAAAACAGATCCCCTGGAAATAAAGTGAACCTAGGAAAGTTTATAATCAAATAATAATATTGAGCTTAATGGTGAGTAAGAAAACAATCCATCATTTGTACGAGGACCATACTCACTATTTTGGATAGAAAAATCTGTCCCTCAGGATCACCGTTTGTCATCACTAAGCAAGCATTTTGATGACATACTGTGATACTGGAGATGGATTTTTCCATCCTACCCTCACACTAAAGATACAATGCTAAAATAATTAAAGGAACACTAAACGTTTCTGCCATTTATCCCCAGGTATATGATGTAGATTTCAGATTTTGTGAAATTGCGTGACGTTTGACCTTACGTTTTGCAATGGCATACATGTTGCAACATGTTAAGGCATCTGAGTAAGGGCAATAGTAAGAGTTCTGATATCAAATGATATCGTACATTTGTGACTCAGCTTTAATCCTCAATATTTTATTAATTTGATAATTATAGCTATATAATAATCACTGATGTCAGTGTGATAAACCTTTAATTACATAGCTAAAATATTATGTATTACTTCATAAAAATCGATTTTTAGAACTTACAACGTTGTGGTCATTTGAAAAATGTACTACATTAACGCCCTTAAGCAAGAACCTGGCACTGCTAATAAAAATGAGCATAATTGGCTTACTGAGAGGTACGTTGTTGATAGACATTGATGCCATATGGCTGCTATGTTTGGTTTGTTTTTTGATGAGGATTAAAGCAAGCTTCCTACGTTGTATTGGTTACCTTAACTTCATAAAAGTCCTATAAGTCATGTTTTATTGCTAATTCTGGCTCGTGTACTTTTACTAAGTTGTCCTTAATCTAAACGCATTGCCTTTCTGCGATTAAATATTGTGAAACAGCTTATGAGACGAATAGTAAAAATCTATTTTGGTCTATTGAAAACTCTGGTGAGATATTTAAAAAAATAAAATCTAAAAGTTTTCTAGCATCTAGTTTGTCTACATATGATTATTCTACTCTCAATACTACATTGCCTCATAATCTAATCAAAGAAAAACGTATCAAATTAATTGAACAAACTTTTAACAGAGAGGGCTCACTTTATTTGGCTTGTAATGAGGAATGCACAATTTACACTTCTGATTATGTTATAAGATTTTGTGAAACAGTTTATGAGAGGAATGGTAAAAATCTATTTTGGTCTATTGAAAACTCTGGTGAGATATTTTAATAAAATAAAAAATCTAAAGGTTTTCCAGCATCTAGTTTGTCTACATATGATTTATCGTCTCTCTATACTGCAGTGCCTCATAATCTTATCAAAGAAGAACTCATCAAATTAATTGAACAAACTTTTAACAGAGAGGGCTCACTTTATTTGGCTTGTAATGAGTAACGGGCCATTTTCACTTCTGAACAACCCAAAGGATATATTGTTTGGTCATGTCAGGAAGTTTATGATGCTCTCCGTTATCTTTTGGACAATGTATTGATAATATTTGGTTCGAAATGGTATAGACAAAATGTAGGTATTCCTATGGGCACTTATTGTGCTCCTCCTGTTACAGATTTGTTTTTTGTTTGTTATGAGAGATACTTTATGTTGTCTCTGACAATAACCAAGCTGATGTTGTTGACGCATTTTAACTCTGGGTCAAGATATCTAGATGACTTGCTTAATATTGATAATCCTTATTTCAAACAAATGGAAAGTCAGATATATCCCATTGAACTTCAGTTAAATAAGGCAAAATCCTTTAATACTGAATCCTCCTTTATGGACGTAGACGTTTCCACAGCAAATGGCATAGTTTCCTCTATAATTTATGATAAATGAGATGATTTTAATTTTGAAATAGTTATGTTCGCCCCCCCCCCCTCCTATGGTTTATACTTACGTTTCATAACTTATTCGTTTTGCAAGGGTATGTTCTTATGTTGGTGACTTCAACAAAAGAAACCAATGTTTGACTTCTAAGCTATTAAAACAAGGTTATCGATACCATAATCTTCATAAACTTTCTAAATATTATCACAGATACTAAAATTGATTATAAAATGCAATATTGGTTTAAAACCTCTTCTGCAACAAGGCATATCAGGACCTGCTTTTAATGGTGCTTTGGTTTGGTATGCATTACTTGGTGCCCTTTCTAGTTTTGCAATCATCTTGACGAGGAAGAGAGAGCTGGTTTTTTGCTTAAATTGGCTTCCTGATGTCTTGTAACTGACTTTAAGGACTGAACTCAGGCACATCATGGTGCACCAACACGTTTATATGTACATTTATATCATTTAAACAGAGGCGCTTTCTCAGAATGAGGTTTTACAGACTATCCAGTCCAGAATATAACACCAAATTTCTCAAATAGGTAGAAATTCTGCTAGCTCTTTTTCTGAGCATCAACGTGTCACATGGAAATTGATTCCTGCTGTGGATTTGGTTTAGACCACAGTGAAAAAAATCAGAGCTGGTCAAATCAGTTTAGTTCTTTGTAAGAAGGACATAAGAAAAAAAATATATACAATGATCAGCTGATTGAAAAAATATGTTCTATTCATTCTGAAACAATCACTTTATATGGAACAATGACCTGATCCAGATATAAGTAATTTAGTAGTTATCATATCTCTAATAAAATAAAAAATAAATAAAATTGCATCGTTGTTTAAAACAAACATGCTTTCAAAGTGTCAGTATATACAATCTTGAAAAATGCTGGTAGAAAGTGGAAACCTTATCACCTAATTTGCTTTCATTTGTAGTAGCAAGAATGTGACAATGGGGGGGGGGGGGGGTACAAGTTGCCTGAACAAATTTTGTTCAGTTCTCTGGCTTTATATCTTACACTGTATTCATGAAAATATATGTGATGCATATTGCTGCCCATAATCGCAGAAAGGTAAAACTTTGAAGACTTTTAAGAAGACTAGAATAAGACAGTCTAAAACACTCCACTCCATCTATAGCGTATATCCACTCCATGATTTAGTATATGGCAATTGGGGTGTCCTGAAAAAATGTTTAAATATAACAATGCACTGTTAAAACAAAACTGAGCTGCCATACATTTTGGCGCAAACTTTCACTTGCTTTCCTACTAAATCCGCTTGAGGCCAACATTTCGCTAGTGAAAGATGTTAATGCTA
Organism: Loripinus fragilis; assembly: GCA_964019695.1. Classification (NCBI taxonomy): domain Eukaryota; kingdom Metazoa; phylum Mollusca; class Bivalvia; order Lucinida; family Lucinidae; genus Loripinus; species Loripinus fragilis. Next base: position 52,403,088 of record OZ026531.1, read on the forward strand.
CCTATTTATATTGTAGTTATTCTCCAGATCGAAACATTCAAAGAGCACATAATTTTTAAAGCAGTTGGATCAGTGGTAAACTGAAAGTTAAATTTATTCCTTACAGTGTGTATGCCTTTCTGGGTATATGGCTGAATCTGGAAAAAAGCAGAGTGAGAGACACACACACACATACAAAGAGCACCAAAGCATCAGTCGAATATTTAGCTGTCGACAAAAGCTAAAAGAGAGAGAGAGAGAGAGAGAGAGAGAGAGAGAGAGAGAGAGAGAGAGAGAGAGAGAGACAGACAGACAGACAGACAGACAGACAGACAGACAGAGGGAGAGAGAGAGAGAGAGAGAGAGAGAGAGAGAGAGAGAGAGAGAGAGAGACAGACAGACAGACAGACAGACAGACAGACAGACAGACAGACAGAGAGAGAGAGAGAGAGGGGGGGGGGGGAGAGAGAGAGAGAGCTGTTTCCACTCTGTGTAGGCATTCTTAAATCCGGCTGGTACGTCAATCTCTAGGGAAGGAATTTTATCAATAATTAACTTTCTTTTTTACTCACCCTTACAAATTTAGTTTCACACATTTCTGATACCAATCATCCCATTGATCTATCCACTTCCGTGACCCTTTGACCTCTAAGGTTACGGCAAGCGGTCATGTAGGGGGCATCCGCATAACTGCACCAATAACAATTACAAGCAGGTCAGATTACACACGTTTGTTATGGTAATAGTCCAGACTCTCAGAGTAGGATGACCCCCGTGTCCTTTAAGGTCATGGGAAGGGGTTGTTTGCGGGTCAAATAGGTAATGGTTACAATTATAAGCGAAATAGGGGTAGTTAACTGTCAATAAAGTACAAGGAGGGCTTGGTTTAGATAGCGGGATGGGAAAGTCGTCAGGGGTCAAAGCATTTACATTTTATGCGATGTTAACCCATCGAGTGGAACTTAGAATTTGAAACAGACGACATCAAAATTGTCCATTTGACGAAATTTCTGCAGGACGAGCCCTACAATTCTAATTTTATGGGTGCTAGGCGGTATTTATCTTATTCCGAATTTAATGAAATGTGCGGTGTCTGATTTGGGTCTGCACTGTTAGTCTCTGCTCTTAAAAGGACACTAGGCAAGCGTAGCCTATGTTTTAAAAAATATTAATCTCAAAATATGTCTGATTGGCGCTTCTGTGGAATAAAGCAGCCTATACACAGGGCTGTCTGAACTTGACAAGATTTTAAATTTTCAAGAAGATAAGTATGCTAATTGAAGTTGTTCAATTGTCTAGTTCTATATCCTTATTTGGTCAAAATTATAACACACATTTGCTGATGAAATATATTAGCGAGTAGGAAAGACGAGCACTTGTTGTTTTTCTCCATTGATTATTTCTTTATTCATTTTCATTCGCTCGCCTGAACACGAAGTCGCATGGTCCTCCAGCATTTGTTGTTGTTGTTGTTGCTGCTGTTTTCTTTCAGAACGTAGAATTTCGACCTCCTGGATGCTGTGATGGTCAATGTTAATTACTTTAATGACATGGTAATCAAAGTTTTTATCTATATTGGCAGTTAGTTCCAGCTTGCCAGATATGGAGCTAATAAAGTAGATCAATCTTTGACCACACTTGTCATATTTCCATTAACTCTTAAAGCGCCAATCACAACAAAAATCGCCCGCTTCTGTCGTCTGCCGAAATGTTGTAGAAGCCTTTTCAACTAACATTGTAAATGCAGACCCCTATTCAGACCAGAATGCTCCTGTAAGAGCAGTCTGATCTAGCTCTACACTGTTTGTCTCAATACGCACATTAACCAATGATGTTTTGAAGTATGTGCAGCAGACTACTTGAGCAGACACTATTATCATATGCCTTTTTTGCTGGCACTTTAAGGGTTAATGCTTTGCATGCTGGGTGTGAATGTGCATGTTTTTTTCTTCGTCTGCTGATTTCATTTTTCGAAAAAACCTTTTTCAAACAAAACAAAAAACCCTCTCACGAATGCCATCAGTACCCATTGTTCTGGGCCAAGATCAGGTCCGATGTCTTATCAGGACTGATCTTGCAAATTTTTGAGATCTATTTGCTTGCATGAATCCTTTTGGATTACAAGCGAAAGTATGTGCACGATAACTGGTTAACTGCTTGTTCAAGCTTGCCCAGGAAAAAAGTGTGGTTAGGTGAACTGACCGTCCCGCAATGACCATAGCTGTTGACTTGGGACGTAAAGCAACAAAACCAACCAATGAATCCTTTTGGCATAAAAAATTAGCTTCAAAAATCTTTCGGGAAAGCCACCATTAGAATGCAAAACAGTTTGGATCCAGATCTAAAACTTGAATTCATTCTCAGACTCAAAATAAAGCTCAATGATTGGCTGCTTGCGGACATGTGTCCGCAGAAAGCCAATCATTACGCTTTATTTTGAGTCTGAGACGACTTAGACATCATTTGCAGGCAAAGCGTTATTCATTCCATGGATTTTTTTCTCAGACCTTTAACTGACAGGCGCTTAATTAAAGAAACCCTTCAAAGAGTTTAATAATGAGAAGAAGACTTAAATTGATTTCAGTGAATCATAAAGCATATTTTTCTGGTACATTGTTTTCAATCAACCCGAATTCTTTTGATCAAAGAAGTCTCAATTTCATATAAATATAGCAAGAAAGGAGCAAAGCTCACATACCCACGACGGTAGCCATCAGAGATTGTAACACTTACAGAGAAAAGACAAAATTGTTAAAGATTTCATAATCCTAAATCAAGTAGGTGATGATAAATGTCCATATGTGCTATATAGGAGTGACAGAAGGAAAAATTGAAAATTTGAAAAAAGAAGGCAAAAAGAGGATTAGCATCTTAATTTTCATTTACACATTACACGTTGACTACCTGAAGGTGTACACAAAATTTCATAATCCTAAATCAAGTAGTTGCTGAGAAAACTCTGTCGAAAAATGTCCATATGTGTTATATAGGAGTGACAGAAGGAAAAATTGAAAAAAGGCAAAATAAGCTTTAGTATCTTTATTTTCATTTACACAATACACTTAGCCTACCTGTAGTACCTGAAGGTGTTCACAATATTGGAAAAAAAAGGCTCCAATAGGAGCCGAGAAATCTGCGACAGAAATTTTCGTTGGAGAGAAAGAAAAATGAACAAATAAAGGGACTTATATGCAATATGAGGCTGTATTTTGTTACACAATACAGATCATCACTATCAAGCTTTGTACCAGATTTCAGAATCCTAAGTCAAGTAGTTGCTAAGAAATCTTTGACAGAAAAAAATGTCCATATGTATTTTATAGGAGTGTCAGAAGGAAAAATTGAAATTTGAAAAAAGAAGGCAAAATGAGAAATGGCATTTAAATTTTCTTTACACATTACACTTAGCCTACCTGAAGGTGTACGCAAAATTTGAAACCAAGCCCAGAAATCTGTGATAGAAATTTTCATTGGAGAGAAAGAAAGATGAACCAATAAAGGGACTGATAAGCAATATTACATAATACAACTCACCACTATCAAGCTTTGCACGAAATTTCAGAATCGTAATCAAGTAGTTGCTGAGAAATCTTTGACAATAAATGTCCATATTATATAAGAGTGACAGAAAGAAAAATTGAAAAAGAAGGCAAAATGAGGATTAACATCTTAATTTTCATTTACACAATACACTTTGCCTACCTGAAGGTGTACACAAAATTAGAAAACACTGGCTCCAATAGGAGCTGAGAAATATCTGCGATAGGAATTTTCATTGGAGAGAAAGAAAATGAACAAATAAAGGGGCTGAAAAGCAATATGTGGCTAGAAAAAAGTTTACAGTCAGACAGACAAATTTAACAGACAAACATTGTTACAGAAAAGGCAAAAACTATATACCCCCTATATACTTCGTACCGGTGGTATCAATATAGACCATGCATGTACTGCATCCTATTTATTGGATAAAGATAAGAACATAGTATCTTATCGGGACTTCTCTGGTTGCGGACTACAAAAATATGCTTGCATATATGAAAGCAGAGACCGCTTACTTCATTTTCAGCTCCCATTTAAAGAATATATTTTTTCACCCTAAAAGTGGTACCACTCACTAATCATTTTAGGACTCTATGTAGTCGGTATGCAAGGTAGATTAAAGACCAAAACAATATTTGAATCGAGTTGCAATTTAAGATAGACTATTCAATATGTTGATGGTTAATGAAGTTAACAACCCCTTATGAATCATTTATGGCACTTTATTCTGGAGAGAAGAGCTGTAAAGTGCATGCACGTATGGCTTACACCTTGAAGCATAATCTGTTTTTTATGACATCTTAATAAGCTGTCAGAACCATACAAAGCCTCCATCATTAACGGATTAGTGTAGTACAAGAAGAACCTTATAAAATGCTTAGGTAAAGTATTAAACAAGACTAACAGCAAAGCCCGGACATATATGTCCGGGCTTTGCTGTCATTCTCGTAAAAAGAATAAACTGGTTAAAGGCTTTTAAGAACGGTCTGTTGACTCTTTGGTCAGACCACGCACAATCTGTTAAGAATCTTCATTTGTTCAATATCACAGAGTTCCATTTTCGTATGTTTTGACAGGTATAATTATTGTTGTATCTTTGATCTTCTTATTAGATATCGTAAATCGCCTGGCTACTAGCGGGATAATAGGTTTTCTAAGAAATAATTTCAAGAGCCAAAGAGGTACTGACCTGTACCTAGCAATTAGAGTACGTGACAAGAAACACCTGAATAGAACAGAACTCGTTTAATAAAGTTGGTGCTGAAAGAATGTGTAGAGGATTTTAGACTTATGTATGTACGGTTGTAGACTTGCTCCCTGTCGTATGTTCATTGATTTAATAAGAATGTTCTGGCCAAGAGAAATAATCCAAATATTATTTTCCCATCAGAGTTGTCTTTTCTTTCAGCCATTAGAACATACTCAAACTCAGCCATCATTAGATTGAGAAATCAATAAAAAATACGTTTGAGTATGAATAACCAAGTTTGACGATGGGAGCCAGTCTAGTACGGTTGATATGTATGAGTCCTTATCTTGTTTGGTCTCCTTTTAGGTCTTGATTGATATGTAATTTGAGATAAAACATCGATAAGTTACGGATCTTTCATGCAAACCAAACATCTATGTGTCTTGATCCATATCAGAACTTAAAGTGAGATTAGTTCCGTTAAACATGTTGTTTTTGTTGGCCGTTCCAAGTTGTGGATCCCTTTTTGTTATTTATGTTTCATGTTTGTCATAGTTATACTGTCTTCTGTTCCTTTCAGCCTTGTTATCTCTTGACGTGTTTTCATGTGTTTTGTCTCTTTCCCATTTGGTGTCCTGGGTCAGGTGTGGTACTTGATTGTATCGATTCCTGATATTCGCCTTCCTATTTACTTTAGCCAGTCCCTTATTTTTAACTCCAAGCTTTAAAGCAGGCACATAGAACCATCTGAACAGTATATTACAGACCTAATAGAACATGTTTTGAACGAATGAATGGAAAAACTGTGCGACTTTTCTGGACCTGCACATAATTGGTGTAGATGAAAAAGTGTGCAAAAGTGAATAATGACAATGGAAACAAGAACATTGAACTTACAACACATGCACAAGTGAAATATTTCATGAAGAACAAAAGCAAGCTATAAATATTGCAATGTTTAAGCAACACCTGTATCCAGGTTCGCCTATTTTCCTATCTGTGGGGGGGGGGTCATTTTTTTACGGGCTTGCTTCTGTAATGAGTTGCTTCTGTAATGAGATAGGTGGGCTTAGTGGATTGATTTACTCAGAAAGACATTTATAACTGATTCTCTGTATTTTTGTACATAATGATACATCGATAAGTTTGGGAAATTTCATTCGAACCAAACATTTATCTGCCTTGATCCACATCAGAAATAAGGGTGATATAAAAATTTTGGTACCGTCAAACATGTGAAAGTAAGTAAGGGTGCAAAGATCTTGAATCGATACAATCAAGTTCCATAACTGACCCAGGATACCAATCCCTCCAGGGATTTTCTTACTGAGCGTTTGAGGGCGGTGCTTCTTTTGTGGATCATGCCCTTCTTGTCATTTTTGTTTCGTGCTATACTGTCTCTGTACATTGCATTTGCCATTTTCCCTGACGAGCCAGCTAAACTACGATATTATCATCGTTTTTTTATTGATATTCTATAAATGGTGCTCTAAAATAAAATAAAAACTTTGTTGTAATTATTAAGTCCATATTGCATTTTCCTCTCATCAGATTATGGCAATTTATGGAAAATGTGCGTCTTAAATCCGATTGGCTGAAAACAATAGGAAACAGGAGTGTTATGGGCTTAATCGTTTTACTTTGTTGTAATATAAATTGGTGTCACCCAATTTTAATAAAGACCTTACTTTTCACTTTCATGTTATACTTACTTACTTACTTGCTCACTTACTTACTAGCCTACCTAACTAGGTACCTACATACTAACAACTTAATTTTAACCCCCCCCCCCCCCTGAAGGCTTGTTTTCTTGCAAAGTGACTTGCATCTTTCCCTTCCCATCACACGTAAATCACACGGCATTACCAGTGACAGAATTCTGAAAGGGCAGCTTATTAATACATTATAAACATTGTCTTTTATGTGTCCACTTCAGCAAAGTATCATATTAATTGTTCAGAAACCTGAAACCTTAATGGCTAATTAACATGATAGAACCACGATGAACGAGAATGGAACCTCATCTAATACGTATCTTACTAAGCCGTCATCAGATGTAGCAATTCAATGTTGGTAATGCAGGGTTCACACAGGCTTGAAAAGTACTTGAATTTAGAGGGCTTTCTTGAAAAGTGCTTGAAATTAAATTTGCCTTGAAAAATACTGCAAAATCACTCAAAAGCCTTGAAAAGTCCTTGAATTCTACTATTTTCTGTTTGACTTAGCACTGTTGATAGAGACCTTAATCAGTATAAAATCGCTGTACCTTTATTTGGTGCAGCATATGCTGCACCAAATATAGGCACACCAATTTTATAATAATTTTCTAGAACTCATGTCTCCATTTTCTCAGTCCAGCATTTCTGAAGTAGTATTTTAACACTTAGATCAGTATTTTTCATAAGCTTTTAATCCTTGAAAACTGTAGGAGAGGCTTTGAGAAGTCCTTGAAAAGTCCTTGAATTCTACTCAAAGTTAAATTTCCTGTATAAACTGTCTTGAGAAACTGTAATATTTCATGGCATCTATCGAAAAGCCCTTATATCTATTTTATCTTAAAGAATTTAGCAATAGTACTGTTTATTTTATACTTAGCAGTGACATCAATGCATATCAAAAGCAAATTAAAGAAATATCAATCACTAGTGAAGTGATATGATATCTGTTTGTGATTGATATCAGCCTATATTTTCACTGTAGCGTTTTATGGATTACCTCTGACTTTCCATTCACTTAATTCATTTCACTGCATGACTTAGAACTGCATTTTCTAAGCTAGAACGTGACGAATATTTTGGTTTGCTATTTTTTTTTCGTTTTTGAATTTTCAGCTCCTTCTTTTTCAGTGGGTGAGACATTGCATTTAGCCTATAAAAAGTAAAAAATAAATAGAAAATTTACTTGTTTTCGGTAAAACCCAAATATATTTCATCTCGTGAGTTAAAAACATCACTCGCACTCGTGAAAATTCTGATGTTTTCAACACACTTGATGAAATATATTTGGTATTCACCTCAATAAAAGTAATTATCCTCTATCAATTTGATTACTGGCAATGTCGAGGTAACTATATTTTTGGTTGTGAAAAAAAGAAGCTTGTGCATTTCTAACTGAAAGCAAAATTGACATCAATTGAATTCTGGCTGTATAACAATGGAACAGACAGTTCTAAAGATGTCAACAACTTAATGGTCACTGTAGGCAGCCTGTTGCAGTTAAATGTGGATGTGCAGTAACATAAGGCTTGGTTGATGGTTTGAATATTGGTGTTTTAAAATTAAAGAGGAATGCAAAGATCAGGAATCGATGCAATCAAGTACCATGCCTGAGCCGGAACACCATAGGTGATTGAGATAAAAACACAGGAAAACGCAAAACACAAGAGAGCCAAGAGTTCAGCCCATTCCCAGCAGTACAAGGAAACGGCAAGACAGCATTACAAAGATAAACATGACACTAACATAACAAAAAGGATCCAAATAAGAAGCACTGAATTGGAACGGTAAATACATATGAGGGTCTGGGAGGGGTTTAATGATTTGGTTTTTAAAACGATTAGAAGCAAAAACATGATTAAAGAATAATGAAGTCCTAAAAATAAAGAATAACTATGTTTTTGTAAAAATAAGCAGAAAAATAAAGAATATTGAATTATCAGTTTTAAAAGAATAAAGAATACACTTATTTGTTAAGACTGTGTTAATGTGAGTGACTAATGGGCTAAGTTTAGTGATAAATGCCATACACACCCACCCCCAATCCCCGGGCCCCAGCCCACCACATACAGACTCTCATATATGCTGGTACAAAACATTGGAACTCTCTCTCTCTCTCTCTCAGCGTTTGTCACCAGTTAAATATTCTACTGATACTAACGTTCTCTCTCTCTCTCTCTCTCTCTCTCTCTCTCTCTCTCTCTCAAATAGCTAAGTACATGAATGATGGTTAAGCTCTTATGATAGTCTGGCTCCAGTTATCAAGACATATTTGTGTTGTTATTTTCTGTTTTTCTGTTTTGGTCATTACTTAAAAAAGTGAAAGTTTCACTATATTCAAAAACCTAAATGATAAAACGATTCATTCATTCTGATACTCTGTTTAAAGAAGACGATAACATGCTTTAATCTAATTAGCTTTCTCACATTCTAATCCCTTGTCCATGTAAACAAAGTCTAAATATGAGACAATGTTTTGGCATTTCTTTCGTTTAACTGGCATATACTTACTAATTATTCAAGCGATCATCTGCCTGTCTCTCTGTCTGTATCACAATTTTAAGGAGTATGTAAAGACATATTTTAAGCTAGGCTTATCTATTTAATTGCATTTTTTTCTATTACATAGACATCTAACTCTGTCAACAGAACGTACCTGAGGTATCTACCAAAATCTTAAATAATTTCATTCTGACCAGAACAGTAAAATTAGCAATACTTTCATTGGATCCATGCAGTTCATTCTCTTTCTCCTATGCAGCTCGTTTATCATAATTATGAAGCGTTTGTGTAGTGGGGCACATAATTTTTATTCTGCTAATTGACAAATGAGCCAACCTGGTAAAAATCTGTTATTGTCAAAGGCCCTATCATCCCACCTGCTGACCACTGGGCGAGCGTCCGTTTGTGCGTCCTGCGTATCAGCTTATCAATGATGCCTATAAGGACATGTCTGAGACTTGATTGTAAAATGTCCATGCATGTCATTAATATCTAGCTGTAGAATTGCGATAGTAACAAACAGTTGATTTTCCCTTAGAGCACTGACGACTATTAGGTCCATATGTCTGTATAATCAAGTGGAAAATTGCATTAGTTAAGGGAGAATGTCCAAACAGAAACAGACAACTCATAGCTGCCACTACATTATCCACTTGTAGATCTAAAACACACTCAAAGCAGACATTATAAATAAGATAATTCCGTAATGTCATAAAGTCTGCATGGATCTTTTTTCAGGTCATTCCTTTTCGCTTTATCATCACGAAGGTCCTGTATAAAAAGCACGACACCTGAATCCAAACTGAAGGTACCGGTAGGGTCAATCAATAAATAAGTGTGTTTCTGGTAACAGCTCTGAAAATTTTATGTAGGGTAGGTATATATATTTGTTTTTATTTATTTTTTCTGGATAATATGATTTGATGCATTTTGAAAGGCGAAATGCCTTTCAAAATGCATCAAATTATATTTTTCCGGAAAACCTGAAAAAATTCTAGGTTTCACCTGTAGATTTATGTAGGATTGGGTTACATTAAACACAGGATTGTTTTTACTTGGCCTAAGAAAACTACTCAAACTGCTAACACAAAAGTTACTTTGGTAGAATATTATTTAAGATTACACCCCAACCATAGCCTAGCTTCAGGCTCTGTAATAGGCAAAACTACTCCCAATGGATAAATCTTCCTTTTTAATATGTTGCATATTTCTTTGTCTGTATAATCAAGTGGAAAATTGCTTTAGTTAAGGCCAAATAAAAAAAACAAGTGTGTTTTGGATACAGAATCTGAAAATTTTAAGTAGAGTAGGCACGCAAATTATTTTTAGTTATTTTTTTCTTGGAAAAAATATAATTTTATGCAGTTTAAAAGGCATTTTCCCCCAGAAAACCTGAATAATTTCTAGGTTTCATCAGTAAATTAGGTAGGGTCGGGTGACCATAAACACAGGTATTTTTAATTGGTCTAAGGGAGAATGTCTAGACTCATAGCTGCCACTACATTAGCCACTTGTAGATCTAAAACACACTCAAAGCAGACAATATAAATAAGATAATTCTTTAATGTCAACTAAGGCTACATGTCCATCTTTTCGCTTTACCATCATGCTTAGTCATTTACAAAGGTCCTGCATAAAAAGCCCAACACCTGAATCCAAACTGAAGGTACCAGTAACTGCTAACACAAAAGTGACTTTGGTAGGATATTATTAAAGATTTTACCCCAACTATAACCTATATAGCTTCAGGCTCTGGAAAGACAAACTACTCCCAATGGATAAATCTTACTTTTAAGTATCTTGCAGATTTTTTGTTACTTGATAGAGTTATAATTAATGGGGAGGAGGGCAGTCTTGCCCAACTATTTTTTATATAACAAAATCCTTTGTCTCTGTTGGTTTATTTGATTATGTAGCACTATCTGTAAATAGTTAACCATTAAAACAGCTAATAAGGCAGAATTATATGAAAAGAGATATCTAAAATAGAAGATAACTACCAAACACCCTATTGCACTATTTTTTTTCATTAATTACCTTACAGGCTTACGTGACGCTTGTCAGAGGGCTAACATGTTTCAAAAAACTTTTAAGACATGGGCTATATGGAAATCATATTCTTCGAAATTCCCCCGGGGGGGGGGGGGGGGGGCAAAACCATATATACTTAAGGAATAAAGAAACGCAACAAACACTTCGAGCCATTGTAAGCATACAATATGATGTAAGCTTTTAGTGCAAATGATATTCATCCATAGGAGCAATATGTGTCCGTCAAATTACAGCAGGTTTAACGTAATTATCGATTACGTTATCATTTTGGTATGCGCGTAACCAGCCTGACCCCAGTAGTAAACTACTGAAACAGGGTCAATAAAAGCAAAGTTTGAATCAACCATCGGTTTATTGTTTTAAAAAGTCTTGGCAAAGATTGCGGATCAAGGAAATGATCAAACGGCGACGATTTATTAAGATTCTGAAACGGTTTAACGTCATTAACGTCAATTCTGAATACTGCGTAAAACGCGTAAACTTTCTTTTCTGCTTGAGATTTATTCATTTCAAGGAAGTTTGTTCAAGAATTATGACTTGAGATATTCAGACGTCAAAAAACCTCAATTCTTACGTCAAAATTCGATATCCTACGTTTTAATGGTTTCCATGATGTTTATGTGTTTTTCTAATGGTAAAATGGTCCAGAGACAAAGTTTAGGTTACAGTTAACAAGTTTGGTGTTCACTCTAGGCATGTAATCAGATGTTTTCTCTTGCGTTATGCCGTTTTTGTTTGGCTGACGTCAATATAAACATCTTACCAGCGTGTTTCTACGGTATCTGAAAAGTCAGTTTTTCCCAAGAAAGCATGTTCTGATGTCTCTAGGTTTGTCATATCCAGTATTTTCACCAGCGACCCAAACCCGACGGCTCTAAGTGACGTTTATTGTTTACTCACTACCATTGTGTATCTTGCCATTCAAGTAGCGTGTTTTGACGCAAACTTTGACTGCATTACGCATATGATTGGACGTTTGTTTAATTTGCACATTGTCAAGTCGACGCCAAATAACCAAACATGGAAAAGACGGGGTTTCTAGATTTTTATTCTGACGTCAACGTCAGATTTTACATTTTCATATGTTTTCAATTTGTAGCGTAAAATGTAGCGTTAAAATGACATTTTGGTATTTCATCACATGCTATAACTACTCAATAAGAAATTTTCAAAAGAGATTTCACCAAACCGTCATATAAACACACAAAAATTATATTTTTGTCCGCCGGTTGCGTTTCTTTATTCCTTAAGTATATATCCCAGGGCCTACCTGATTTTTGGTTCAAAACGTGAGTGAGTATGATCAAATTTGTCCGCCTGAAAATGAGTCGGTCTGAATGGCCCAACATTATCTGCTGGCTTGGTAGCTTTGTGACTTTTCAGGGGATCCGGACCAGTATTGCTAAGAAACCATATATTTTTGTGATTTTCAGGAGGGGTGCGGACCCCCTGCCCCCCCCCCCCCTCTGGATCCGCGCATGAAATACCTCTCAAAATCCTTAAAAAGAAACAAGTTCTCAAATATGCATTAACACATACGATTTGGAGCCAAACAAGGGTTATCTATCTTATATAAAAGGTATGTATCTTGCATAATTTCACATTGGTCCGTACCTTATGTTATCTAAGCCATGTAAGGAATAAGGCAAAGATCGAGAATCGATACAATCAAATACCACACCTGACCCAGGACACCACATGGGAAAGTGACAAAAACACAAGAAAACATCACATACAAGATAGCCATGAGGTTAGCCCTTTCCCAGCAGGTGACCACAAGGCTGCAATGAACAGACATGACAGCTTGACAGACACGAAACATAAATAACAAAAAGGATTCACAAAAGAAGCACCGCCTTTGAAGTGTCGATAAAAATATTTTACTAGAGGGATAAGACTACTTTAAGGTACCAACCTCACCCTTATTACTGATGTGGATAAAGAAAAGAGATGTTTGGTTCGCATGAAATATCCTTAACTTATCGATGTGTCTTCTTGTAAATACATACCGCATTCAGGACTGCCAGAACCTCGGTAAGATATAGATCTAAAAGAGTATATGATAGTTCTAAGTGAGCTTTTATTAGAACATAATCTGAAATTGTTATACTCATAAGAAAGTCGATTTCTTTTCTGAGGGAGACTTAAGTACATTTAGGCTCACTTACTTTTTGAACTTCAAACAAAACTCTGGCCAGGCAAAACAAAAACGCACTTTTTATTATATACTTAGCATACACTTCAACTAGTATAGATTTTGTGAAGAAAGTTGACTATTTTCATTTTTAGATAGGGAAAGGTTCATGTTGTGCTCTTAGGAAAAAAGAACCGAATAAGCAACTTAGATAAGTTAGGGATCTTTCATGCGAACGATATATCTATGTGTCCTGCTCCACATCAGAACTAAGGGTGCGGTTGGTATCGTGCAACTAGCTTAAACCCTCGAGTTTTCTAACTGAGCGTTCTGTGCAAGGCTTACTTCTTACTTCTACGATGGACGCTCTATGGGTAGCCAAGGGTCCAAAGTGTCTTCAGGCTGTAAACTAAGACTCAGGCCAACCTGTGCGGATAGACAGACTGATTTCAATCTTCACTGTTCACACATGCCAACCTGTTCGTTATGCTGAATACCTGCTCAGTTATAGCTTCTTGTTTTACAGCAGTCAGTAAACTCCCCATCTTTGTTGACGTCCTCTTACAATTAGGTAGAAAATATGGAGGCTAACTAAGATTACATATAATCACACAGAAACTTTAATATCTCTGAGATAATTATCTTTGAAAGGAATTATATCCGTTTATACGGTTACCATGACAAAGTCCTTTGATCATATTGAAATCTTATATTATAAATATGGCTTTCATATAACATCATTAACGCTTTAAAATAGTATTTGTCGTTCTGTGATTCAACCTCCAAAGCATCTTGAAGTACACGTGGTCACAAGTTGTACTGATGGCAAATTAAAATGAGTAGTTCGTGCAAACCCGTTATTACAACATCACACTTTGTAACCTAGTTCAGTGAATTAATGATTTTTGATTCGCCGATATTGGTGCTTTGTTTGCGTTGTTATCAATAGCAAATTGAGAAAAAAATCACCCATAAAATTGGGAAGCTTTTCGTCATCAGTAAAGACTTTTTTTCATCCAGAAAGGCTTTCATACTTCACATAGTGTCAAAACATTACATAAATGAGACAGGAAATTATAGAGATAGACACGGTATCATAGATGCTAAATTGCGAGAAAGAAATACTAGTACATATCACAAATGAGATTGAAACATAGCACACAATTGGTTAGATTGGTTTCAATCTTGAAGGCATATGTTTCTGAAGAATTTAGGTAGAGAGCTTAAATAAAATATGAAATTCTGTTTCTGATATCAGGGTCTTTCTACACGGGGTTAGGTGACACTGTATTGATTTGGCTGATAACCAGAAATATTCTGTAGGCACAGAACCATATTTAGGGACAGTATTGGAAGTAGCTACTTACATTTTTCAGAATAAAAAATGATGATTAATCATTGATTGAAGTTAGATAAAGTCAAGTACATTATGCAGCATTTCAGCGTCAAACCCATATACTTCTCAACAAAATTTATTGTACAATTCTCAAAATAAGTGTATATGTAAGTTTGTATGAGCAACAGAGCTGCTTAAATGGTACACGGCGATACATATTGCAAACAAATAGATACACATTTAAGCTACAGTGGTGTTTAAAGTTTAGATTTGTGATTCAGTATTTTGAGGTAAAGAAACAATATTGATTCAATATTGTTATATAAAGTTAAATTTTACATTAATGATCAATTTCAAATGTAAATTTGGTATGTGAGTAAATATGACACTGACCTACAAGAGTTTAGAGCACATGGTAAAATTCCTGTAGAAAGACTCTGCTCATATACATGTGTCAATGTTTCAGGACTGGGTGGCAGTCTAAATATTGGTGAGAGAAATGATTCAATATGAAATTACGCTTGCAATTGAATGACAACAGTATTTTGGTGAAGAAGGGTCGAGCTTACATTTAAATATTGACATAGTAATACTGCAGACCAACCCACTGCACAATGAGGAAGAGCTAACAGTCACAAGAAAGGCAATATTGAAGTACAATGTAGTATGAAAATAGGCAATAGATGAGACATGAAAGCACAAGTTTGAGGCGAAATAAAAGCGCACAACTATCATAATTGATATATAGTATCAAGTGCATCAATCAGAAAAGAATCTCACTCCATGTCTCGAGTATATTGATTGAGAGTATCATAAATGTACATTTGTGAGAATTTATCTCATATTACAAATCAACATTTACACAGTATAATAACAGTACATCGATAAGAATTGAAAGCACTCAATTCACAAGATTGACATAGTACAACAGCAAGACAATGAGGAGAAATGGAAACACTTAAATATCAAGATTGCCATATAATATGACAAAAATATATTCAGGAGAAAGAATCACATGTGAATAGCGAGAGTGACAAAGTATTACTACTACATTGATGAGAAATGAAAACACTTAAATACGATGAATGACATAGTATGACAACACTACACTAAGGAGAAATGTAAAGCACTTAAATACCATGAATGACATAACATGATAACAACACAATGAGGTGAAACTGAAACACTTAAACTTTCAAGATTGACACAGTATGACACCTACACTGAGGCAAAATATTAGCATGATTACAATTCATTAAGGAGTAATAAACCCTGATATTCATGATTGCTATAGTATGACAACAATTCATTAAGTGGTAATAAATACTTAAATATGATGATTGCTTAGTATGACAACAATTCATTAAGTGGAACTAAATACTTAAATATGATGATTGCTATAGTATGACAACAATTCATTAAGTGGTAATAAATACTTAATTATGATGATTGCTATAGTATGACAACAATTCATTAAGTGATAATAAATACTTAAATATGATGATTGCTATAGTATGATAACAATTCATTAAGTGGTAATAAATACTTAAATATGATGATTGCTATAGTATGACATCAATTCATTAAGTTGTGATAAATACTTAAATATGATGATTGCTATAGTATTAGTATGACAACAATTCATTAAGTGGTAAAAAATACTTAAATATGATGATTGCTATAGTATTATAACAATTCATTAAGTGGTAATAAATACTTAAATATGATGATTGCTATAGTATGACAACAATTCATTAAGTAGTGGTAATAAATACTTAAATATGATGATTGCTATAGTATGACAACAATTCATTAAGTGGTAATAAATACTTAAATATGATGAGTGCTATAGTATGACAACAATTCATTAAGTGGTAATAAATACTCAAATATGATGATTGCTATAGTATGATAACAATTCATTAAGTGGTAATAAATACTTAAATATGATGATTGCTAAAGTATGACAACAATTCATTAAGTGGTTATAAATACTTAAATATGATGATTGCTATAGTATGACAACAAATCATTAAGTGGTAATAATTACTTAAATATGATGATTGCTATAGTATGATAACAATTCATTAAGTGGTAATAAATACTTAAATATGATGATTGCTATAGTATGACAACAATTCATTAAGTGGTAACAAATACTTAAATAAGATGATTGCTATACTATGATAAAAATTCATTAAGTGGTAATAAATACTTAAATATGATATTTGCTATAGTATGACATTAATTCATTAAGTGGTAATAAATACTTAAATATGATGATTGCTATAGTATGATAACAATTCATTAAGTGGTAATAAATACTTAAATATTATGATGCTATACTATTGTATGATAACAATACATAAAGAAGTAATAAAAAATTTAGTATCATGGCTGATATAGTATGATAGCAATACATTAAGGAGTAATAAACACTTAAATATCATGATTGCTATAGTATGATAACAAATGCACTAAAAAGAAATAAACTGTTAAATATCATGAACCACGCCACAAAACAAGAACCTAACACAGAGAGGGACCTTCTGTGGGAGCAACAACAAACAACGAATAAACAACAACAGAGTAATACGTCATAGCACTCTTTTGGCATTAATGTCTCTAGATGTGTCTTTAATTATGTTCTTTATCCACACCTTATCTTCTTTGGCTATTTAAGATCATCTTATAAATATAATGATAAAAGGGAAAAACGTTAATCTTCTTTAAGTAGATGCTAGCAGCGCCTCCTCTGTAAGCATTTTGCACTTTAACAAAGCCATATGAGTACATGGGGGGTCTGTGTAAATAAATTGAATATGACACCTGAGCATCTATGTGCTTCAATTATGATTGAACATAATCGTACAAAAGTGTAAGGTCATGACTGAAATTACAGTGCAGTAACTTATTTGTCTAACATTATACAGTACATTGTGTTGTATCTTTACAATAAAAGTGCCCATGAAAGCATCATGTTGTACCAAATTCGATAGTGCACTGTTTCGTATAGAATTCGGGTGCTCTTAAAATAAGAAATGCCAATGTCAACATAAATTGTACTAGATGCGAATTTGGACAGTTTCGTACAGAAAACAGGTGCCCTTAATATAAAGAAAAAATCAACAAAATCTTCGAACTTATGAGGATTGCTACCTTATCTTATTTAATCTAGCTTAGACTTATACATGTCTCCTTCTTATATTGTTCTTTTAATATTTATGAAATCTAATTATTTTACTTCTCTTCTTGTACTTTAGTTCTCAATGCTGAAGAAGAATTAATGTCAGTGCTATCATAGAGAAGTGAAGACATTAAATAAAATGAAATGAAATTGGCATTGGAGACTGAATTTATTAATCCTTCTTTATTTATCCATATTAGAGGAGAGTAACTAATGCGGGTCAAATGTTTTCCATTCGTTCGCATGATTAGAAGCGCTCAATGTATCGCTGTAATGGCAAACAGTGTAAATCTTGATAAGACTTCTTTCAGGATCAGGTAGATCTGCTTGGGTTCGTCTCTTTTTCTGTGAAAAAAAAAAACAGAAATAAAACAAAGAAACACACATAGTGTTACCCGGGACAGTGACTGTATTCCATCGCATGTAACGTGTAAAACAGGCCGTATCAATATTTTAAAACTCACAATTTTGTGAACTAATATACGAGGAAAACACATTTTGTTCAAAGAATGATGTTAGCAAAGCTACTCTCGTGCCCCTTAAACATAGAATTACAGAACATTGTATGCAACAGAATCTATGTTTATGGAACGTCACAAAAACATGAACAGGCAAGAACAGGCAAAAAAAGTATAAGAAGGAGACTTTATGTGTCTTGATCCACATCTGAATTAAGGGTGAGGTTGGCGCCGTTAAACCGGTTTAAGCCCTCCAGTAAAATATTTTACTGACCGTTCCAAGGCGGTACTTCTTTTGTGGTTCTTTTATGTTTTTGTTCTGTCTTGTGTTGGCTATGTTTTGTGCGCGTCTGTTTATATGTGCTTTGTGGTCACCTGCTGGGAAAGGGCTGACCTCTTGGCTCTCGTTTGTGGTGTCTTCTGTGAGTTTGTCACTTTCCCATTGGTATCCTGGGTCAGGTGTGGTACTTGATTGTATCGATTCCTGATCTTTGCAACCTTATTACTTTGTTACTTTCCATTGTGGTATCCTGGGTCAGAAGTGGTACTTAATTGTATCGGTTCCTGATCTTTGCCTCCTTTCTTACTTTGAATAAGTCTACCCTTTACCACATACATACAAAGAGACGTTTTTGCGGACAGAGCAGATCAGGCAGCAGCTCTTGTAAGAGCTGCCCTACAGAGCTGCCTGATCATGGTCTATTCTGTTTGCTTATGGGAATAGATATACCTGATCAGAAATGTTCTATGTACCAACATGGAAGTCTATAATAATGCATAGTGGATGGAGCCTAGCATGACTATTCATGAAAGATATGGTTAAATTTATGCCCATGCAGCATTTGCACGTAGGATATAGGTTTCTTTTCTTTCTGAGCCCCAACTTATGCCTTGCGAGACTGCATGCGTGGATCTAGAAAGTTATGTCAAAGGGGGTCCAACTTTAACAACGTTTTTTTTTCGTTTTTTTTTAGTTCATGAGGGGAGGGGGATCCAAATACCACTATAAGCGGGCCATTATCGGCCCATCAGCAAAACGCCATTCAATGGCGTTTTGCTGGCGTGCCGATGATAGCCCAACAGTGAATGCTGGCTTGGTAGCTTTGTGATATTCAGGGGATCCGGACCAATATTGCTGAGAAACCCTATATTTTTGTGATTTTTCAGGGGGGGGGGTCCGAACCCCTGTCCCCCCTCTGGATCCGCGTATGGACTGCACATATGTATAGGCACGTCTCAGCCTTTTGCCAGAAGTATCAATATCCGAGTCTTATAAGTGCTGTCTCAATTATAATAGCAACTTTATGTCAACTGTTAATGTACGTCCACGTCAGATATCAGGTGTGGAATCCCCTTAATAGCCAGGGATTAACTATTTACAGATCGTTAGCTGCTGGGTGGCTCTACTTTCTTGAGAAATTCGTAGGGAGAAATCGGCTTATCTAAAGTAGTCATGCTGTAGTGTTGTGAGTGACCACGTTGAGATGGCCATGACCTTGTCCTCATCTTTATTGGGCCACTCTTGATAGAATCACATCACAGGCTTTAAAAAGTTTTGGTCAATAGGACTTAGCTCAAAGGGAGTCAAATGAAAACGATTTGATATTTTTCACGCGAGTCTGCACATTTATGCAACTGTGCAATATTGCCAATGGCCCTTCGTTTTCATTGACTTTACAAGCTTTAACAAGTTTAAATAGCATTTAGCTCCTCGAACGAATATGTATACATTGCTTCGAGTTAGCTCAAAGGGAGTCAAATTAAACGATTTGATACATTTCATGCGAGCCTCACCTTCATGCAACCTCGCCATCGTTTTCACTGTCATATTCTAGACATATGAAATAAATCTAAACACACACACACACACACACACACACACACACACACACACACACACACACACACACACACACACACACACACACACACACACACACACACACACACACACACACACACACACACACACACACACACACACACACACACACACACACACACACACACACACACGTGGACCTGCTTAATTTTGTCGCGAAATTTCACTCTTCTTTATTAAGGCATAGCCAAGACGCTGAAAAAGTTAAGCACATCAAAGGGAGACTACTGAATCAAGCACTGATTCTCTTCAATTGCGCCTCTTTTCATGACAGGAACTTCTCTTAAAGGAAAGAATTTGCTTCCAGAGGGAGCGAATTCTTTCCTTTAAGAGCAGTTCCTTATGGTAGCTTCGTAAAACATGCCTTTCACAAGGATCCAGAGGGGGTCCATCATTTTCCAGGGGGGGGGGGGGGGGGGGGGGGGGGGGTAGGATCCAACTTTTCCAGGGGGGGGGGGGTCCAAAAGCTAATTTTTATAGAAACCCTTATAATTTGTGATTTTCCAGGGGGGGGGGGGGGGGTCCGGACCCCCTACCCCCCCTCTCGATCCGCACTTGTAAAATCGCTTTTACCACATTAGGTGACCTCCCTTGAATACTGCTATTTTTATTACGCACGTGCGTAACTGCGTAATGGGAGCTACACCAATGTTTATTCGGAAAACAGAGCCTAAAATCTTCAACGAGAACTAGATTCAGCATCATCCACATGTATGTGATGTTAATACTAGATATTGAAGAGTATCTCAACAGTCAATGCATATTTTATGCCTGTGTCATTTACAGGTGCTTGAATTTACGATTATTTGTTACTTTGTCTGAAGCGACATTCTCTTCAATTTCATCCAAAAATTTCGAGAAAATAACAAAATGAATCATAAATTTTTTTTTTCGCATACTAAACGCACATGTACGCTTCCCTAGGGGTAAAATCACTAAAAAATAATAACTTCAAGCCCCTGTGCGTTGGGTGGTGACCAAACTTAAGATTGCACGAATATCGTGTCACTAGATATTGCATCGCTTAACCGCTTCCGGCCAGCAAAACGAAAGTAGAGATTTGACACTTGTTGGCGGCATAAATTTGCTTGAGAATTTTCTGCTAATGACATGTCTTTGAATGCAAGCTGTTTATTTAAAACTGGACAATATTACAAACAGTATAATTGTAATTAATAACAGATTTCATTTCCATCCAGGATATAATTATTAATACATCCATCCGCACCCACCCACCACCCATACATGTATAGTATATTCTTTGCCACTTACCTGAATGCCACTTACCTTCCAAGTTAAACGTGAAGTTCTGCATCCTAAGGAGCTCATTGAAGTGTTCTCTATCATGTCTGGAAGTCTGAGCTCTTGTGTTGACATTTGGAGGGGTTTCCTCTCCTGTCGATTCCCAGCATGTCTCTGAAATCTCTTCCAAAGCAACTAAGACACTTGGTTTCCTTCGCAGGAATTTGGCTTTTGCACCTAGGAGTACAAAGGAAGTTGCATACAAAACTTTGGTTCGGCCTAAACTAGAGTATGCAGCACCCATTTGGAGCCCTCACTTGAAACTTCAGATTAATCAGATTGAGAAAGTTCAGAGGACAGCAGCCCGCTGGACCTGCAGGAGATGGCGAAACACCAGTAGCGTCGGCGAAATGCTCGATGAGCTTGATTGGCCATCTCTTGAGGCCCGTAGGGACCAGTCCTCCTTGCTTCTCTTTCACAAGATTCATTGTGGAGCAGTGTCTATTGAAAAAGACAAGTATATGACCCCTGCTCACAGTTTGAAAACTACCAGGTCATCACATAGTGCACAATACCGCAGACACCAGACATACAGTGATGCCCTGAAGAATTCTTTTTCCCCCCGTACTATTCCACATTGGAATAGTCTGCCTCCTTCTGTGGCAAATGCCCAGTCCACAGAGGAGTTTAGGGCACTCCTTATTTAAACAAAAATTCAGCCAAAAGCTTTTGTGTTTTTTGTGTTGTTTTGTTTTTTTGTGTTTTTTGTTTTTTTATTTTATCAAAATTTCCAAATTCGCACTCCCTGGTGTAATGCTCATATATGAGCGAACCAGTAAAGATAGATAGATAGGATGATAGTATAAATCCTGGTTCAATAGCACCCCAGTCACTGGCCTATCAGATGGAACTACCCAAACTACTCCACGTGAGAAAATCTGTCCTCAGGGTTTGCGAACAGCAAAGGTGCAGACTAGCCTGCCCATCCGTTCAGACTGATCAGCGCCTTTATTATTCGTCATCTGGAAAGTATCATATCTAAACTAGGTACAGGTGAAATTGCAGTATTCTAGCTAGTCTCTGTAGCTTCCGAAACTGGTTTGAGTCTCACTTTGTCCGAAACCCCTTTAGACAGGTTGGCCCCTGTTATACTTCACACGTACATAAAAAACTGCAGGTCATTTTAGCTGTTTTCTGTAGGGGCATATATATATATATATATATATATAGTCAGCCAACATACACCCATCACCACACATTGACAAGGCCAAATAAAAAATAAGTTTGTTTCGGGTAACAGGTCTGAAAATTTTAGGTAAGGTAGGCACACATATTTTTTTAACTATTTTTTTTTCTGGAAAACATTATTTTATGCAAAATATTTTTTGCCAGAAAATCTGAAAAAAAAATCTAAATTTCACCACAAAATTAAGGTAGGGTCAGGTTACCCTAAACACAGGTATTTTTTTTTATTTTTGCCCAAGAGGACCAAAAGAGTGTTTTTCCCAATTAAGAAAAGTAAAAAAAAAATAAATAGTTTTTTACTTTTTTAGAGACCACTACTACTTATGAGAAACAATGACCCATATCAGAATGATACTTAAACACTTGTGCTTAATTGGTATGCTTTGCATAATACAATCTAAAATAACTGATTTTGAGGATATATTTTGCTACCCTTGTTATGTTCTATGTCATTAATTTCTCCCAATTTTGATGTTAAGTCAATCATTTTTTCCCAATATTGGCCAGGGGCCCTGGAAAAAGCCCTGCTCTACACTGTATAGTCTCTTAAATTAGTTGACCATATTAGCAAATATATGCTGCTTCAGATGCAGTTTTGTCGGCGGTTAAATTGGCAGTTTAATGGTTAGCAGGATACCACTGATATGTAAAGCTTGCAACATTTACAGGTGCTGGCCAAATAAAAAAAATACCTGTGTTTAGGGTAACCCAACCCTAACTAAATTTACTGGTGAAACCTAGAATTTTTTTCAGGTTTTCTGGAAAAAATATAATTTTATTCATTTTGAAAGGCATTTTGCCTTTCAAAATGCATAAAATTATATTTTTTCTCCAGAAAAAAAATGTGTGTGCCTACCCTAAAAAAAATAATCAGACCTGTTACTCGAAACATACTTCTTTTATTTGGCCTCATTGTACAGATGTCACCTAATATCTGCTTTAACTTGACCAACATGTGACTGTGGCCTTAAGAAAGGTCCTTAAAATGAGAGATTGTTACATTTTTGTCAATAAACCTTTCCAGTGTCAATTGTTTTCATCCAGGCTTATTGACCATGTACATGTAGCTTTATTTATACTGATGACAGTAAAGTTGAATCTCTATTGGAGTCCAATGGCAGCATTGAAACATGATCATATTTACCTGGGAAAATGCACTTTTAGCAAGGTTGTGAATTTCATTTAACAAATGACTTGAACTTTCGTTTCTAATTATTTCTTGTATTTTTTTTTTGATAGGCACCCATTACAGTGGTTTGGCCAAAAAAAGGTAAACAACAGTTTTTCTGCGATCAGCAAATTGTGACCAGCTTTCAGATACAGACTGTGGGCTCTGGAAGATTGATATGTGATTTACAATGTAGTGTTTGGAAAGGTCTGTATTCAGGGGCGTAGCCAGAGTCTTTATCATGTTGAAGCCCACCAAAATAAAATGGAGAATTAAGAGATATCTGACCTAGTAACATACTTTTCAGTGAGCTAATAACAAAATTGCTGATCAGACTGCGCGTATGCACAGGCTGGTCTGCGCCTTTGTTATTCGCAAGTAACAAAATCAGGGTTTCTCGCGTCGAGGCCCATGTAATGTTTAAGCCCAGGCTTCCTGGCCTCCGCCTGGCTACGCGTCTGGTATTTTTCCAATTTTCTGCTTGTTTGTCACTATTTTATCCATGTTTAGCAAGGAGCTAACTTTTCGTCTGCTCATTAGCCCAGCATTATGCGTACAGAGTAGAATGCCTTGAAGCTCTTGTGTGTACAATGTATATCTCAAAGTCCTTGTCTTTGGCTATAGTCAAGTCCATCAATCATCTTCATTTTTGTATATATTTACATTTTCAAAGCAAGCCTTTAATGAATCTTTAGATCTTAAACTGCTCAAAACCTCATGAACACCATGAAGCAAAAAATTCAATTTTGGTCTGTTCATGGAATCATGGACACATCTCGTCTCTTGCAAAGTTAACATGAAGCTTCGATTACTTTGCAAGAGACCTGATGTGTTCATGATTGCAGAAGCAGACCAAAATTTAATTTGTTTCTTAAATAGAGGATCTTACACTTGTGATCATTTCATATAAAATTTATTAAACAAGCCTTTGGGGAGTTTGATAAATTTAATATGAAATGATCACAAGTGTAAGATTGTGTTTATCATATGAACTTTTAAATGTGATTTTATCGCCTTCAAAGTTTGTTTATTTCAATGAAAATTTGCATTGTTGTAATGGACATTGTCCTGACATTTTTGTTCCCGATGAAAGTGTTATGTAACGTGTGGTCATAACATTATTTATGACATGGCTTTATCCACTGAATAACAGTAATGTCATATGATAAATTACTTAATTTCTTATCTGGATCCCCTTAAAGACAGGACTGAACTTTAAAAAGAAAAAAATAGCAACCTATTCTCATAAATCCAAAAGCAGCCAAGGAGTCAATGTCTACTGCAGTTTCTGTAACTAATGCCTCGGTTACATTTGCCTTACGACGAGTTGCTGGCCGAATAAGCGTTTTAGTCTACGCTGATACAAATAAAGCATCTTCATATTTTCAATTAAAAGGAGCACAGTGGCTCAGTGGTAGAGTGCTTGCCTCGAGACCGAGGGGCCGCGGGTTCGAGCCTCACCGGCGTCACTGCGTTGTGGTCCTTGAGAAAAACACATTTATCCTAGCTTAGTACTGGTTCAACCCAGGAAGACCCGTCCCTGTTTAACAGAAAGATTGTTGATGGGACGAGAAGAAGCAAATCAAACAAACAAACAATATTTTCAATTAAAGTGATATTTTTTGAATTATAAAAGTGTACTATAAAAAAGGGGTTGTAATATTCTGTGATTTAAACTTTATGAAAACTGCAGAAATTAGAAATTGACATTAAAATATACACAAACATATCACGCTGTTCCATACCTTGGGACCATGTTCAACTAAAAACACTCGCCACTTCATAGCACGATTTGTGATCACAAAACTTTAAAACACAGTTCAAATGGAATGCAAAAATGAACATGGATAGACGTTTAAATCCATGTACATAATTACATGACAATTGCACATTCAGCGTACCGACTCCTTGCGACTTCCGCAAGGTCATCGTACGGGAACCGTGCGATTATATAGGGAGGTCGTGAGGATAACACGATGATTTTACAATAACCTTGCGGTTGTTTTACGATATCCTCAAGGTCTCTGTAAGGTTTTTTCCCAGTTTGTCGCCGAAAGAAATCGTAAGGTGATCGTAAGCAATGTAAACACATACGTCGTAGCTTATAGCCGCCTACGATGCCGAAAAATTATAGAGAAAATCGTAGACAAATACAATGTACGACGACCGTGGCAAATTTAACCGAGGCATAATATCTCTAATTTAATTGACCAGTTGAAATAACCTGTGAAATAATTGACAGCTCTTATCAGCTCAGTGACCATACTGCTTATCAGCTAGATAATCAGATCAGTTGTCTAATCTTATCTGACAGTAGCTGAGCTCTGTCTACTTACTGCCTCATATTGGCATGTACTAATTTCTAGCTGGGCCAGGCCAGGACAGGCAAGAGATGAGTACATGCCTCTCATATTATAGATGGCCACTGTCCTGCTGGGGGTCCAGAAATTGCATCTTTTAATGGGTACTGTGATTGCAGCTAAACATCTTGGTCTCTGCTGTCTGCTGAGCCAAAAACAACATTTTCAGTTGAAAAAATACAATATAATTTTAAAGTTATAACGTGTGATCGGCAGGTCCATAAAGACATATTTCCTTATCCATCGATCAAACATTTGTTTGGGGTTCTCAAATGAACCATCTTAATAAGACGGTTATTTTGAGTACCCATAACATATGTTTTAGTTTAGAAAAGATGAAAATAAATTTTCATTACATATTCCTATAAAGGGGCCATCTATTCATTGACCTGCAGATCAAGACAAGTTGGCAGAGCTATTAAAAGATCTGGAATTTTGAAGGTGTTGGTTACCACTAGTCACCAGAAGTCATATTTTCAGGTAAACTAAACCAATTTGATTTGCTCGGATCCAGAGGGGGACAGAAAAATAATTTTCTTTTTTCTCAACCAAAACATATGTTGTGGGTACTCAAAAGAACAGTCTCAATGAGACGGTTCGTTTAAGCACCCAAAACATATGCTAAAAATTATGGGTTAGAAAATATTTAAACTTTTACGCTGAAATTTTTTGTTTATCTTAACCTATGTTAGAATTGCACAAAAAAAGTAAGAGAGTACAAGCCTCGAAATTTCTTAAAATAGGCACTTGCCCTGCATCACAAAAATTATCGACATAAATGGGGATTTTTTTTCAAAAAGTAAGTGAGTACAGGCCTCGAAATTTCTTAAAATAGGCATTTGCCCTGCATCACAAAAATTATCAACATAAATGGGGAAAAAATAATTTTCACTAGAAATATCAAAATTTTCACTTGCCCTGCAGCCTGAAGCACTCACAAATGGGCCTCATCACGAGAAAACCTGTCTTCGGTGGTTTGAGAACAACACAGGCGCAGACCAGCCTGCACATCAGCGCAGTCTGATCAGCGCCTATGTTATCCTTTTTTTGAAAAGTATAATATGTAAACTTGCTACAGGTGAAATTTCAACTTTCTAGCTAGTCTCTGTAGCTGAGGAGACTGGTTTGAAACTCGCTTTGTCAGACACTCCGAAGACAGGTTTTCTCGCGTTGTGGCCCAAATATGAGCGGACGAGTCCTATTTTCGAGCCATGGAGTATTACCAGGAAATACCACCATCACAAATTGCAGACAAACCCATGACACAGAACACTTTTATATTTACAATATATTAGCATACAGTTTACATACTAACAAATACTATTTCAAATTGTTTACTATGTGGCTAGTCAATAAAACAATGGTGCTGATTTCTCAGACAAACCACTGAAGAAAAGTACATGAACAGAAAAAGGCTGCTACTCCTTCTCATTAGGTGATTCTGTTGTTGCATTACATTGCTTCCATCACAGAAAAGCCATCTTTTAACCAGAGAGGATGTGATCAAAAGATAAATATGCTCCAAAAACACTCTGCTCCATGGGCTTCACTCCACTCCATGTTTAACTCTTTGCCTACTGGGCATTTTTCAAAATCAACTTTTTTGAAAAATTCTTTCAAAAATACCATCAGAGTGTCAAACAGTTTGGATCCAGATCAGGCCCGACATTTTGTCAGGCCTGATCTGGGTTCAAACTGATTGCAACGGTTATTAGCAGATGACTCTAGCAGGCAAAGGGTTGAAATCTTTCTATTACACAGTGTTTGCTAAGACAAAAACCTTCTACAGAGAAAAAAAAACTATCTTATTTGGAAATTATAAACCTGTGGCCCCTTGATTTATGCAATGAACTTTCCCAAATTTAGTGAAACTAAGTGCATTAGGGGTTAACCTCTTTCATGTTGCAGATAAGAGTGCATAAACAAAAAATAATTTTCTTATTTCTCAACCAAACCATATGTTGTGGGTACTCAAAAGAACCACCTTAATGAGACGGTTCTTTTGAGCATCCAAAACATATGTTAAAAATTATGAATAAGAAAATATTTACAATTTCATTCCAAAAAAAAATTGCTTATCTAAATCTGTGCTCTCTCTATTACACAGTATTTGTTGCAGCTACACAGGTATCTAGGCCAGTGCTTCAATCATTGTGTTGGACACACTGGCCTCTGATGTAATCTGGGGGTCACCCATTGGTCAACTCAGGTCATCTGACCCATGCAGGCATTGGACTGCATAATGTTCCACTGTTAGCTCAGATAGTGTGGTAGAGTGGCCTAGCTAAATAGTAGAGGAATTATTGGACGGGTGAGTAAATATTAGCTTATCTTATACCATTCTCAAATATTGTAGACTCTGATCAACATGTGCATTTGTGTTTAAGTTGCCTGACTGGTAAGTAATTTTGCTTAAATCTTCTTTTACTCTGTGCAAGCAATGAAGACCCTGACCACCATGTGCTTTTGTGCTTGAGTGGCATTGTTGAATTAAAAGAGGAATATAGACAGGAGGTAAATTATTTTTGCAGTGCAGATAAAGAACCTTGATCAGCATGCACAATTATGCATGGTTCTATTGATATCTGATTTGTTTAAATGTTTTTTGAGTAAATATACAACATTTGTATTAATTCTTTGCACATGCTTGGTAATTTTTGCATGCTTTTAAAAGTTTTTGTCGTCTGCTGAATACAATGTATTTCCAAAATGCTTTCAAGAATTAACCATCAAAGTGTTGAATAGTTTGGATCCATATCGGGCCTGACAGTTTGGCCCAATATTTTGTCAGGCCTGATCAATTATGTACAAACTGTTTGCAAAGGTCATCAGCCCAGGCCCAGAGGTTATAGAACTTTTTCGATGCTCATCTCAGCTGAGCACAAAATTTATCCTGCTCAATAAATGTTAAAATGCCAACAATTGTTGGCATTTTAACATTTATTAGCGTGATAAATACATGTACAACATCTGAGAGACTTAAAGCAAGAAACTTCTTTATTTGTCAGTATTTTAGTTTTTATGAGCAGTTGAAATTACGTGCTCAGTTGATTTGAGCATGAAAAAAGTTTTATAACAAAAGTTGTCACTGGCAGGCAAAGAGTTGGTCAGAGTTAACATGAGCAAACAGTGAAGGCTCCAATCAGAATGTGCGTTTTTGCAGTTTGACGAGAAATATACGCCGGAAGGAGTCTGTAGAATAAATTTTCTTGCACACTGGATAAGGATATCTGCGATTTAACCCTGGGATAGAAAATCTTATCTTACCCATGCTATCTTACCCAGGACATCAAGTAACGTCATCATGTCAAATTGCATCTTAGTGTTTTCAGGGACTTCTGGAAGCTTATTTTAAAATAAATAAACAAATAAAATAAATAAATAAATGAATAAAAACAGTGGTGAGCAAGAAAAAGAATCCATTATTCTTGTGAGGGTAGGATAGAAAAATCTGCGTTGTGATGCCAAACAGTGATCCTTAGGACGGATTTTTCTATCCTACCCTCATACTCATGATAGATTCTTACCATCCAGATCAGGCCAGTATTTTTCAGGACCTGATTAGAGTTTACACTGTTTGTCATTACATCAATATCATTGTAAAATGAAGTCAATCAAAATTTAGGATAAGTATGCCGGGGAGATGATTGAAGTATGATGGGGAGTGAAGGTGTCAGAATATTTTGGGTAAAAACAATACTCTTCTTATCTTTGGCATTGTTTGTGATCGACTTATGTGTACTTATATATGAGCCGCGACATGAGATTTCCAACAAAGTGGTATGTGCGACAAGCAAAGTCTCAGATCAGCCTGCGCATATGCGCAGCCTGATCAGAGCCTTTGCTTGTAGCTTGAATATTCTATGACTCATAAGCTACTGACTGAATATCATTTGGAGTTTCTAAGCTTAAAAGGAGGCTGCACAGGAACGTCTGTATCTACACTTGTCAAAATTCCACATTGTTGGAAATCACATGTCACAGCTCTATTATATAGAGGTCCTGTTGCTAGATAAACCTGTCTTTGTGGTTGGCAACCAGGTCATACTCAAACCAACCTGTTCAGCTACAGAGACTAGCTTGACTCTTGGAATTTTGCATGTGGTATCTTTAGCTACCATACTTTTCGGATTGCAAATAACAAAGGTGCTGACATGAACATCTGGCTACTCAGTCATTTCTGCGCCTTTGTTGGTCATTTATTTCTTGTGGCTAGGCCCAAAGATAGTATTATCAAAACTTAGTAATGAAATATAAACATTTTGAATGTCTCAGTGGACATTTGGAGAGGTATAATGCAGTCTGGTCTGCGTCTTTGTTGTCTGCATGCAACAGAATGGAGGCCCATATGATGAGGTGCTATTTAGCATCAGAGAATGCACAGGTTTAGATAAACACATTTTTGTGCGTAAATACATAAATATTGTTTTAACATATGTTTTGGGTGCTTAAAAAGAACCATCTCATTGAGACAGTTCTTTTGAGTACCCACAACACTTGTTTTGGTTGTGAAATAAGAAAATTAATTTTCTGTTACACACTCTTAACTGACAACATTTAAGTAGTGCAACTAAAATGTTGTCATGGTAAATAGCCTGATCAGGCTGCAGTCTGATCCAGGCAAATAAATCATTTTAATTTTAACCATAAATCTTTAATTACGTGTAATTGGTACCATATTGGAAATTTTAGAAGAATTACTGTGGCTCTTCCCTCATTCAACAAG
This sequence comes from Loripinus fragilis, assembly GCA_964019695.1. Taxonomy (NCBI): domain Eukaryota; kingdom Metazoa; phylum Mollusca; class Bivalvia; order Lucinida; family Lucinidae; genus Loripinus; species Loripinus fragilis. Next base: position 52,433,803 of record OZ026531.1, read on the forward strand.
TCCCCTAAGCTTTCCTCTTATAGTCACTGTTGATATCGGACTCCGAATGGTTTCCTTCGTTCTAGACAACAAAATATCACAGATTGCTTAATTTCATATTTCTCAATGAAATCATATGTTTTAGGTTATCATTGGAGCATCTCATAGAGGCGCTTCCGATGAGTAAAACAACAAACATTTTCGTTAAGAAATAAGCAAGATATTGCCGTTTTTACGTCAGGGAAAATGACTTATGTTGAGCCTCAGATTTCCTAACCAGCAAAAATTGATCTGCCTTATTGTTTACACAACAAAAGCTAACAATGGAATGCAAATGGACACAAGAAACATGGGTCCAGATAAGGATATTTTTTAGCGGAAAATCGTAATTAGTTTCTAACCCGTCAACCAAAACATGTGTTGTGGGTGCTCAAAAGAACCGTCTCATCGAGACGGTTCTTTTGAGTACCCACAACATATGTTTTGGTTGAGAAGTAAGAAAAATATTTTAGAATTTGGCACACATATCTGGAGACCTGAAGAACTTTGACTGTGCCAATACTACAGATTGAGGTTTTAGCCAATGATTAACTCAATATTTGTGCGTTTGATAAAGGAAATTGGTTTGTTTGTAGAGTCCAGAGTCATATTTTCCTAAATCATTGAAATAAGTGTTGTAAATGCTTTCTGATGTTATAACATAATTTACTCTTAATATTTTGCAATCCAATCATTTTCTTGAGGTGTTTTTCCTAAGCCTGATTTGGGGCTGAATCGGCCCATTATCAAAAACTTCCAAAAATGGTGTTTATCATTCCCAATTTCTTATTTCTAAATTTTGGTGAAATTTTCATGAAAATCTGAACAAAAATAGCAAAGTTAATACATATTCATGTAAATTTGCATAAAATGTGAATAAAAACATTTTCATTCATATTTTTATGCAAATTTTCATGAGTTTTATGAAGGGCAATTAATATGTTACAGCTTTATACTGCTAATTTTAATCCATTTAAAATGGCAGTCCAGTATCAATTTTCCCAATTTTAATATGCTTTACCAAAATGCTTATTTTCCCAAAATCAACAGGCCCCTGGTCCCGACTTCAGAACGTTAGGAAAATCCCTGTTCTTTTCATGGACACTATTCTAAAAGGGGTCATCAAATGTTTAGAGTTTAGGGTGCTCGATCAGAAGTAGCTCTTTTGGTTTGTCTCTACACAAAATACAACACAAAATCTTTAATTTCTATTGATTGGCATGTTGTGGGTAGGTCTTTTGAGTACACATAAGCTATCTTATGATATCTTATGTATCTGGGACAATGCCCACTTAATCCTTTTTCGACCATTCACAACATGTGTCGTCAGCCCTCTCTACTTAGGTAGCCTACATATATTGCAAATTTTATCGACCAAGATCTGTGATCAGACTGCTCCTGCTCCCTCATGAGCGGTCTGAAACTGCTCCCTTGGGAGCAGTCTGATCACAGTCCATAATGTTGCGGCCATGATTTAAGTAGTCAGAAGTGCATATACATGCATTAGTGCAGCCGATGCAATAAGCAGACAACATTTTAGGACAAATATATTGGCAGGATAAGGGTTTATATCATCATCAGCGTCGTAGTTGTTATCATCACCTCCACCACCATCACCATCGTTGCCGCCTCTGCCTACATCACCACCATCATGTTTTATTTACCTGCAAATGCCTGGGCATCATCCACATTAGTGACCCCCTCCCCCAGGGGAATTACTCTCATTTTTTCTTCATACGTAGGCTCGGGCCCAGCATCTACCATTTCACCAAAAAAAATATCTGGAATTTCAAGCACCCCAAAAAATATTTGAAATTTTAGCAACCCCAAAAAAACCCCCGATTCTGTACCTTGACCTTAAGAAAAAAAACCTAAAATGCATAGAAATGACCCCTAAATATAGTCCAATTTTGTGATGACCCGTAAAAAAATATGCACAAAATCTTCATATGCCAAAAAATATTTATTTCTCTGAAAACCCCCAAAAATATTGAAATTCAAAAATTTCGAGCCAAAAAAATTACCCAAGCCTACGTATGTATGTATGAAAATACCCCAGTACCCACCCTGGGCCCCCTCCAGGTAGCTGGCTAGCTACACATATACAGATCTCATCCAGGTACATCTCTAACATGTACCTGTTATTTCCTATATAGGTTACTGACCTTGTTTAATTTTCATTTTCATCCTTAGATATACAATGATAATTCATACCCTCTGGTTGAATATAGATCAACTTACCAATTACTCCTTTGTTGTAAAGTTTTTGGATTTTCATACCTTCCTTTGATCAGTGTTTTGCATTTCACAGATATCTCACACACTTTGATCAAACTTTTCCAACAATATATTGGCACTTTTCATAATTAACCCTATTTTATTGCTTAATCAAGAGTAGTTAAAACTCATTAAGGGCAGTTAAAATTTGTACAAGGCTTTTGTACAATACAGTGAAACCTGTCTTAAGCAGCCACTCAAAAATAGACAAAACAAAGGTATTAAATACAAATGGTCAAAAGTATTGCAGATTATGCTCCTATAGGTGATAATCAGTCTTAAAAACTAATTTTGATCTTTTTTTTAAATGGCTGCTTAAGACGGGTTTTACTATAAGTACATTTATGTCACAGGGCTTTTTGCTGGAAGTACTTTTTAGTTACAGTAAGTTCTTTCACACAGTACATGTACATGTTTGCCTCAAGGCTATTCAATGGACTGGACTATTGTACAGTACAAATTTGCCACAAGGCTATCCACTGGACTGGACTTTTGTAAAATACATATTTGCCATAAGGCTACATGTATTTACTTACTCCATATTTGTACAGTACATATTTGTGACTGGGCTATTCATTGGACAGTACATATTTGCAACAATTCTATTCAATGGACTGTTCTTTTGTAAAATACATATTTGCCATAAGACTATTCACTGGACTGGACTTTTGTAAAATACATATTTGCCATAAGACTATTCACTGGACTGGACTTTTGTAAAATACATATTTGCCATAAGGCTACATGTATTTACTTACTCCATTCTTGTACAGTACATGTTAGCTACTAGACTATTCATTGGACAGTACATATTTGCCATTAGACTATTCACTGGACTGAACTTTTGTGCAGTACATATTTGCCATAAGACTATTCACTGGACTGTACTTTTGTACTTTACATATTTGTCTCAAGGCTATTTACTGGACTGTATTTTTGTACAGTACATATTTGCCACAAGGCTATATTCACTGCAGGCTGGACTGTACTTTTGTACTTTACATATTTGCCTCAAGGCTATTTACCGGACTGTATTTTTGTATGGTACATATTTGCCACAAGGCTATATTCACTGCAGGCTGGACTGTACTTTTGTACTTTACATATTTGCCTCAAGGCTATTTACCGGACTGTATTTTTTGCCACAAGGCTATATTCACTGCAGGCTGGACTGTACTTTTGTACAGTACATGTTTGCCACAAGGTTAATTACTGGACTGTACTTTTATACAGTTAGTGTTTGCCACTAGGCTACTAGATCATACTTGTGTACAGTACTTGTTTGCCACAAGGCTATTCACTAGACTGTACTTTTGTACAGTACATGTTTGCCATAATGTTAATCATGAGACTACTTTTGTATAGTAAATGTTTGCCATTAGGCTGTTCACTAGACTGTCCTTATGTACAGCACATGTTTACTATTGGGCTATTCACTATAGACTGTACTTTTGAACAGTACATGCTTGCCATAAGGCTTTTTCTGGACTGTACTTTTGTACAGTACATGTTTGCCACAAGGCTATTCACTAGACTGTACAGTCGACTCTCGTTAACTCAACTATGCATAACTCAATACTATCGCTTATCTCGACTCGATGGCCCGGTCCCAGTATTTTCCCCTATATATTATTGCAATTCCACAACGTTTATCTCGACAACGGCTAAGTCAATAAACCTGATAACTCGTTACGAAAAATTGGTCCCGCTGATCAATTTTAGTGTATTTTACAACGCCTAACTCGATTCCATTTCAAAAGAAAAAGACAGTCATTAACTTACCTTTTTATCTGAATATGTCCCCAATTAATCCACCGTTTTGAACGTAAATTATCTCAATTTAATTTAAAAACCATCGATTGTTTGATCACTTGGTCCACGTGTGTGACACATGCAGTTGTAAATTAGTGTGTTGTAAAATTACATAATTGACCGCGGTCGGCGAATTCTATTGATCTATTTTGTACAACTTCAAAGCGGGTACATGTCTATATCTGTGACGGCCTGAGCTAATGTGTCATATTTGAGCAATCTAATGAGTATTAAGCCTGTCCGATGACTGGGCTAAAGTATAATTTAATTGTTTCTCGTGCCATGTTTTGATTTTTGAAAACAGATCAGGCACTGGACAGTTGTGCGTGTAAGGCTATTTTCGGACATTGGTCATGTCATGACAAAAGCTGACAAAAATTAAAATGTGCATGTACACTGTCTGTTGGGGCGAAAACATATGACGACGTACGAAAGGGTAAAACCTGTGACCGCGGGACCAGTCGCTGATACTTACTTAGAACTGAAAATGCTTTGTTTATTTTATTTTGCCGTAGAAAGTGAAAAAATGGCCATAATATCGGGACTGCGGTACCTGAAAAACGATTCTATTTTTCCCCTTTTTATTCTTGCTTTTTTTTTTTATTTCAATTCCCAATGTCAATTGATTCTTCCCGCAGTTCATCAATGTAATGGCTACCAATAATGATCTCTTAATGGACGAGTTACACGTGAGTTATTTTGCCCCAAAATTGTGGCTATACGTCATGATATGGTTACCTCGAACTACTGATAACTGGACACATTTTGCTCAGTCCCTTGAAATTCGAGGTATCGAGAGTAGACTGTACTTTTGAACAGTACATGCTTGCCACAAGGCTATTCACTGGACTGTCCTTATCTACAGTGCATGTTTGCCACAAGGCCATTCACTAGACTGTACTTTTGTACAGTGCATATTGGTCATAAGGTCATTCACTGTACTGTACTTTTGTACGGTACATATTTGCCACAATTCCACCTACTGGACTGTACTTTGATACATTACACTTGTTTGCAGCATGGCTATTCATTTGACTTTAAATCTTGTACAGTACATGTTTGCCACAAGGATAAGCACTGGACTGCACTTTTTTACATTGCATGTTTGTGGATAATTCGCTTGACTTAAACCTTGTACAGTACATGTTTTGCCACAAGGCTATTCACTGGACTGCATCTTTGTAAAGTATGTTCTATGCCACAAGGGGACACAACTGGAATTTATAGTACAGTTTAAAAACTTATTGCAGTCTGTATGAAAGAGTCTTTTCTTTAGGTTTGCTTGGGTATTCTAAGTTCATAATGCATTCACAAAAGGGCATATTTTAGTGCTAAATAATATCATTAAAATGATATTTTCATAGCAACCATTATTTGACCGCACAGATAGCAATATCAGTTTATGGGACAACCGTGACTTCTCCGATACATAAGCGAGCTGGTCATTTGAGTAAACAATTTCGCTTTTTACATTTTTTCTAAGCTGTATTTAATGATAACTGTCAAAAAAGTTTGTGACATGCAAAAAAGGACTTGAGCCTTTAGAGCATGGCATAAACTAAACTCACATTACCGGACCAGCCTGGATTGCAGGCTGGTCTGGGTATGTGATTTTAGTCTGATTGCTTATCTCCGATCTAGCACAGAAATGACGCTATGAAGATCCACGATGAATGAATATTGCAGCCTTTTACATGTGGATGGACGACCTACAGCTCACGCATGTCGTACTGAACGGCATTTATCATTCCGACTTTTCAATAAAGTCGCAATCTGTTACAGAATTTTGGCCAGGGTCGCCGAGCGGTCAGAGTCACACAAAATGTGTCATTCCCGTAACCTCAGAGTGATGAACTAGCCGGGAATAATTTACATTAATTGAACTTATTCACAGCAATTTGAAATTTAATTGCATTTTAAAACATGTCTCGGCTGGCCAGTTCTCCTTCAATATTTACCCATAAAGAGCCATTTAGAATTTGCAGCAGACGACATGTTCAAATTTGTCTGCTTTTTAGAAAATAACATGGGCTTAATATTTTGTGGTCACATGATGTCACAAAAAAGCATGCAAAATTACCCAGCATGCATTGCCTTGATCCGTCTGCTGCAAATTTTAGATGGCATTTTACAGGATAATCTTATTTTCCAAACAGTTCATGTCTAAAACAGATATTAGTCATGAATCATTTAATTCACATATAATTGGTCCTTTATAATCGAAATTTCATAAAAGCTTGCTTTTCATTCAAATGTAGCCACCTATCAGGTAATTGGTACCGTACATGTTGAAAAATTTTGAGCTGTGGTCTGATCTAAATATTTTGTCTTTGGGTACTGCGAAAGATGGGAAATTTGTAAGTTTGTAAATAGAGGGTCTTACATGAGTGCTCATGTTTTATTGAATTTATTAAACGAGTTGGGGAAAAGAGATAAAAATGCGAGGCTTGCCGAGCATCTTATCTCTTTTTTGCAACAAGTTTAATAAATTCAATAATACAAGAGCACGGAATTTAGATTCTATTTATCACATGACAAATACTTTGAAATCTCATTTCTGGCATAAAAACATTATAATTTTTTCATTATGTACGCAAATTTGTTATGGACATCATAACGTTTCTAACCACTAGTGGTTAATCGATTTTATTGCATGACGTTTTTTTCACTCCCAGATGCTACGTCATTATATGATAATTGCCATTAAATCATACAGATATTTTCATGTTATTTTTAGCTCACCTGAGCCGAAGGCTCATGGGTGAGCTAATAGTATACCAGTCACTCCGTTGTCCGTCCGTCTGTCCGTTCGTCGTCCATCGTCTGTCCGTCAACATTTTCAAACATCTTCTTCTCTGAAACAACTGGGCCAATTAAACTCACATTTCATATGGAGACTCCTTAGGACGCGGGAACGAAAGTTTGTTCAAATGGTCCTGGTCACATGACCAAGATGGCCGCCATGCCCATATATGGTAAAAACCCTTTAAAAATCTTTTTCTCCAGAACCAGAAGGCCGATGACCTTGGGACTTGGTATGTAGCATTGGGGGTGTTAGGCCTACCAAGTTTGTTCAAATAATGATCCTAGGTTGACCTTGACCTACTTAACGTCAAGGTCAAATTTGCTTCCTAATGCATTTAAATGGGAAATTTTTTGAAAAATTAGAAAAATTAATTTTTTTGAATACTTTGAAGCCAAAGTCATTATTTTTACTTGATATGTTAAAACTAATGAGACAATGGCTATAAAAAAGTTTCAAAGGTCAACGTTGACCTTCGCCCTTTCACCCAAGGTCGCTCATATTGTGGTCCAATCAATATATTAAAACTTAGTTTTCTCACAAACCAGTGGTTAATTGAACTCAAATTTCATGTGAAGACTCCTTATGATAAGATAGCCAAAATTTATTCAAAATATTTAGGTCACATGACCAAGATGGCCCCCACGTCCATATATGGTAAAAACCAGGAGGCAGATGACCTTAGGACTTGGTATGTAGCATTGGGGGTGTTGGGCCTACCAAGTCAAATTTGCTTCCAAATGCATTTAAATGGGAAATTTTTTGAAAAGTTGATTTTTTGAATACTGTTGAAGCCAAAGTCATTATTCTTACTTGATATGTTAAAACTAATGAGGCAATGGCTATAAATAAGTTTCAAAGGTCAAGGTTGACCTTTGACCTTTCAGCCAAGGTCGCTCATATTGGAGTCCCATCAACATATTTAAACATAGTTTTCTCAGAAACCACTAGGCCAATGGAAATTAAATTTCATATGAAGACTCCTTATGATTGGTTAGCCAAAATTTGTACAATTTGTTATTGTCACATGACTAAGATGGCCACCAAGCCCATATATGGTAAAGTCTATTTAAATATCTTCTTCTCTGGAACCAAAACGCCAATGGCCTTGGGACTTACTATGTAGCATTGAGGATGTGGTCCCTACCAGGTTTGCACAAATGATGGATCTAGGTTGACCTTGACCTACTTAATGGCAAGGTCAAATTTGATTCCTAATGCATTTATAATGGGAAAATCTTAAAATGTTTATTTTTCTATAACTGTTTTAGCCTAAATCATAATACGTGTGAGAAATATTTAACCTAATGAGAATGGTTTTATATAAGTACCAAATGTCAAGCTGATCTGTGACCTTTAATCCAAGGTCACTCATTTGGTTCACTACATACCTATCTAAGCATCTTTTCTCAGAAATCGCTGGGCTGTTAGATTGTTTGGGTTACTGGACCAAAATGGCTGCAACCCCCATATATGGTAAAACAAAATATGTTTCATTATAAGTTGTAGTTGACCTTGAACTGTTTTACAATTATTAGGGAGATCAGGTGAGTGCCTCAGGACCTTCAGGTCCTCTAGTTATGATATGTTTTATGCTTTTAGTCCTTTTCTTGCTGAATTGGGATATACAGATCCGCTTATTATAATTAGAAAATCAGTTGGCTTCTAACAAAACCATCTTGAGCCAGTTTTGAAATTTTGATTAGAAAAAATCTGATCTGGATCAGCAGTTTTTGTATAATTTAAATTAACAGGGTTCGCACAGGCTTGAAAAGTACTTGAATATACAGGACTGTCTTGAAAAGTCCTTGAAAATTAAATTTGCCTTGAAAAGTACTGGAAAAACACTAAAAGGCCTTGAAAAGTCATTGAATTTTACCATTTACAGGGGTATTCAACACTGTCTTTGGAGACCTAAGTCAGTATAAAATTGTGGTGCACCAAATAAAGGCACCACAATTTTAAAGATATTTTCAAAAACTAATATTTTAAGTAAAGCAGTCCAACATTTCCGTAGTAGTATTTTAATGTGTAAATCAATATTTTGTATAAGTTTTCAGACTTTGAAAACAGTAGGAAAGTCTTTAAAAGTCCTTGGAAAGTCCTTGAATTTTACACAAACTTGTCTTTATGAACCTTGATTAAGACTTAACTTTAGGCTGCCTATGTTCCCCATTTCTTAGAAAGATATGCTTACCAGTAAGTTAAGTCTTACAGAGTAGACCATGATTTTTGTGAAAGCTTTCACTTGTTATAGACTTACTACTGTTGCAGTTATACTTGTAAACCATGAGTTCTCTTTCTTGAATGTTTTCTTTCAAACTGAATAGTTAACCCTTAAAGCGCCACCTATAATTTGCAGAAGATGACAATTTCAAATTTTGCTGCTTTTTCAAAAATAACTATAAGGCATGATATTTCATGAGCAGACGATCCTCATGGAATATCATACTATATTTTTTTCGAAAATTCGGAAAGATGTTGAAAAATTTGTTGTCTTCTGCAGTCCTGATTGGCGCTTTAAGGGTTAAACTGGCATTGTTGAGTCTATAAAAAAACTACTGTAGTGTATGGAGCTGGATGGAGTCGTTAATGTCACCTTAAGTGACAATTTTTAATTTATTTTGGTAGGCCTCAAACTGGGAGTTGATGGACAGACTTGCCTGTGGCCATTCTCGCCTGTCATTGTTCAGCCTGGACAATAGGTAATATACACCTGTACTATTCTACTGCATGCTGGGTAATTTTTCAACAAAAATTGTCGTCTGCTGATTTTTTTCAAAATAAATTTTTTAGAAAAATTCTTCCAGGAATACCATCAGAATATCAAACTGTTTGGATCCAGATCAGGCCCGACATTTTGTCGGTCCTGATCTGGGTCCAAACTGTTTGCAAAGGTTATCAGCAGACGACACTAGCAGGCAAAAAGTTAATTAAACTGTAAGAGATTTCATTCAATTTCATTACCAAATTCATTGCTCTTGCTAGGTAAGATGCTTTTTAAAACCAAAAAATGGCAATATTTTTATTGCTTCACCATTGTGTTTCTCGTTGGAATATGGGCCTCAATGTAAGAAACATGACTGTTTTGCATACTAACAACAGAAGCGCATACCAACTTTGGGCATCGTCCAGGGGGTTATTTTCATTTTTCTTGATACGAAGGCTTGGACCCATTATCTACAGTTTACCAAAAAAAATTATCAGGAATATCAGGCATACCCCATTTAAGCATTCCCAAAAACAAAGTCCCATTCTTTGAAAGGTTCATCATAATCCATATTCTCGCCAGGCATATAATGCGGTTCTTTCCTTACATCATGCTTGAAGAGGGGCATTTTTACAAAAACAAAACAGGAAACATGGAGAAAAATAAAATTTAGCAAAGGGCAAAAAAACATAATCAATCATCATCTTTCATATTTATTTCATAGATACAGGCCAGAGTTTAATAAATTCTCTCCTTAGAGTGGGTCCTGCGAACAAATATCAATTTTCATTGGCCTAAACGATATGTGGGTAGGTGGTTGTTAAGAGATAAAACTTGTCATTTGAGAAATCGTCACAATATAATTAGTTATTTGAAACGGCGTTCGGCGACATGATTTCACGTCGGAATGTTTAAACATAATAAAGATATAATCAAAGAAAGGGACTCGGAGATAGTACAGTTTAATTCTTTACTTGCTAGTGTCGTCTTATAATATTTACAAAAACGTTTTTTGACCCAGACTAGATTAAGGCACCACAAAACATCAGGCCTGGTCTTGGTCCAAACTGTTTGACTCTCAATTGGTATTCCTGCAAAAAAATATTTTTGAAAAAAATCAGCAGACAAAAATTGTATAAAAATTCCGAGGATGCTCTTACAAAGAGTAAAAGTAGTAAAAGGGTCATGGTATATAAAATGACTCACATCGTGTGTATAAAATGTTTTCTGTATACAATCTGTGATGGCTATGATCAGCCCTTTTGTGAAATTGTTGTCAAACTACTTTGTAATAGTGATTCCATTTCTTTTTTGATGATTCTATGTAGTCTCAGAGCCGAACAGATATAGATGATTGCAAATACCTGACAGTAAGTGAGTATGATCAAGAAATGCCACATTCACATACTGCAGACCAACTAATGGCACCATGAGGAAGAGCCAAGAACACCAACAGTCACAAGACATCAGGAAGACTGGCATCAGTCCACTTAATGTATATAAATACATTTGTACAAAATATAATTATATTTAACTATGAAAAAATCATCTTATTAACATTTTATCTTCTCTGATAGTCAAATTTAGTGATGTCCAAGCCAAGAACTACTCCAAGTAAAGTTTATAAATTGCTAGCTTAGAGAGATTATCACTTTTACTACAAAAAATTTGACATTAGAGACTGGGTCCAGTCTAGAGATCAGGAAGACAATTGAAGTAAAGCCACCAGCTCTCTCTTCCTCGTCAAGATGATTGCAACACTAGAAAGGACACTAAGTAATGCATAACAAAACAAGGACCAAACACAGAACAATAAGAGGAACATAAAACAATGAATCAACAAAGACAGAACCACTGCCTTTAATAGAACGGAGAGCAGCCTAAGCCACCAAGCTGCTTAAATGCATTTTACTGGCACCAAATCTGTTTCCTAGATTCTGTTGTTGTTAAAAACAAAAAATTGTTTAATTGGCATGGAGGCTTCCTAGCTAGTGCAAATGCATCATCACAGAGAAACAATCTAATCAAATTAACACACAAGGTTGAACAAAGAAAATCATTTGCGACTCACAGATAGTCAAAGGGAGGGAGTGCAGTGTCTCAGTGGTAGAACGCTTGACTCGAGACCGAGGGGTTGCGGGTTTGACCCTTACCCGGTCACTGTGTTGTGTCCTTGAGCCAGACACAATTTAATTCTTGCTTGAAGTACTAAACGTTCAACCCAGGAAGACCCGTCCAGACATAACTGAAAAATTGTTGACTTGGACTTAAAGAATCAAATCAAACAAACAATAAACAACAACAACAGATATTGATATTCAGAACTAAAGAAAACCTCAAATATCTAAGTGATAAATCCAAGTGAAAATAACATCCTGAAAATTAATAGTTGTTAATTGAGGACAGGCTCACTTTGTGCCCTCATTGACTGCAACCAGACTGTTATGACTGCTCTTTTGGAGTACAGTGTGATTCAAAGGGACATAAGATCCCAAGACACCTTAGCAATTAGGTGAGTGACTTCTGATGGTAATTAGATCAGGTTAAAAAGTCCACAAGTGTCCAGGAATAATTTGTTTATTTCAATTTATGGAAATTGTGCTTAATTAACTAGACATCTGATGTTTATTATTAGCCCTTGCTCTGCTGCCCCGAAAAATGTAATTTCGCAATAAAATGTAGTACCAGATCAGCTGGCTTCTTCTGAAGCCAGCTGATCAGAATCTGCGTTTTTCCGATTTAATCACTTGTTAATTATTTAGCCTTGAGCGGGGAAAGTGAAAAGTGGGAGGGGTACATGTGTCAATCATGATTTTAACAGATGACAAATTTTGAGATATTATAATTATATTTTTGAATTTGATTTAAGCTTGATATTTCATGTAAATTGCCATCCTAGGATTCACATGAAATATCAAGATTTTAAAAACAGTAAACAAAAAACATAAAACCAGAAACAACTATAAAATTCGAAAATGTCGTCTGTGGTACTTTATGGGCTAATGAACTCAGCAGGGTAATGTGCCAATTAAGTAGCCTTTAATTAGGCTGGTCACAGATGCTGATGCCAGTCAAATGTCATTATCTAGATGGTTCCCTGCTTGGACTACAACGATAACATTTTTTGTTCACAACCTTTAAAATTGTTTTGAAAATTGTGGCGCTTCCTGAAAATAAAGAAAAACAAAATTTGTTGTCATGTGCCACCAATGGTGCTTTAAAGATAAACTTGGATAATTTGAGACTAATTAACAGGAAGGAAGCTTCTTCGTTTTTTTTTTCATATAACAAGTTGTAGCTTTGTGAAAATGGATAACTTACTAATAAGTGTACATTTGAGTGAGTGTAGTTTGTGTTTTAAGTCCCACCAACAGCTAAGGTCATATGGAGATGGGGGCCACATCTTAGACTCAATTGTAATTATGTCAGCTGACTTGTAAACAATAACCGTCAGTGAAAAAACACATGTGCAGATCAAGACGGGGGGACAGGGGCTCCGGAACCCCCCCCCCTCCCACCTGAAAAATCACAAAAATAGGTTGAGGTCCATATTATTCTCCTCTGTCTCTCTCTTGGCAACTGAAAAGAAGCATGTCTTTTTGCATATATGTCGAAGTAGCATTTGTCCAATCATTGAACTTTTGTCAAAAGCAACAAGAAAATGGCTTGATAGCATGTAAACATGCTGTCTCCAGACAATTCTGTTCCAAGACCTGGCATGAATTAGTTGCGTGTTTCTGCCTCATTGAACCCCAATAAAGCATAAAAGCTTGGCTGTCCACTTCCATAAAGCATAAGAAAAAGTCAATATTGAATAAACATTGATAAAGTTATCTCTGCCCGTCCAGTACTGTGCAAATAGAATAAAAGCTAAATCGCGTTAACAAATTGCGCTCTCAAACAACGCTGGCAAACAATCGTCCAATAACTCCCAACTAACAAATATCATTAATCTGTGCGAATTGATCAAAAATTATTCCGCCAAAACATCAAACAATCAAATTCTCTTATAAATTTCCCAAGAAAAAAACAATTAGTAATGTCCACTTAATTTGCTTTTGGACAACCCACCATGGGATCTGAGGTCATCTTATGGGATCATTGAATTTCTGTAGACATTCATGTATGTAATATTCTTATTGAACATAAATGGTATAGTCATAGACATTCCATGCCTGGATCCAGAGGGGGGACAGAGGATCTAGGCCCCCCCTCCCACTCTGAAAAATCATAAAGCTAAATACTGGTCCGGATCCCCTAAAAACAAGCCAGAGCTTTCAATGGGCCTGATCTGGGCCAAAGGGGGGGGGGGGGGGGCAGGGGTTCCAGACCCCCCTGGAAAATCACAATTGCTATAATTCCAGGAATAAGCAGTTGGACCCCACCCCCTCCTCCCCCTTGGAAAAATGTCTGATTTTTTTGTCTTGATAAAAAATTCTGGATCACCCGACATCAAAATCACCTCTTGTGGGTAAAAAGCTATAATGTTTTTAGTGGAAGAGTAAGGGAGAAAACATCTTGGTGCAAAAAGGGCTTTATTTGTTGGTTAGACATTCTATTACTGCTGTACAGAAGAAATGAGCTGTGACATGAGATTTCATACAATGTGGTATGTGCGACCAGCAAAGGCTCAGGCCAGCCTGCGCATATGCGCAGTCTGATCAGAGTCTTTGCTAGTCACTTGAATATTCTATGAGTGTTAAGCTACTGACTGTTTCTAAGCTTAAAATTAGGCTGCATATTCTCATCTGAGTCTACACTTGTCAAAATGTCAAATTGTTGGAAATCTCATGCTGTGGCTCAAATCTATTGCATTATTGCATTGAGACTTTCTTATATAAGAGGGGGTCATTCAGAGTTCAACATTCTTGCTAATCATCTATTGGAAAATTGTTCTACTTTTCTATTGGGACAGCTAGGTAATAGATATAGATGTACTGTGGGATGAATTGTGTATTCATTGTGTAGGTCAGGGTCACTGTAGTCTCGCCTGAACTACCTGTGGGTTCATTGGTGGGGGAGGGGGGTGAAGAAGGGGGAGATTAGAATGTACTGTGAGATGAATTGTGTATTGGTTGTGTAGGTCAGGGTCACTGTAGTCTCGCCTGGACTAACTACAGGTGGGGGAGGGTGTTGGGGGGGGGGGGGGGAGAAGTAGAGGGGAGATTCTCTAATATGGGGGATGAATTGTGTATTAGTTATGTCACGGGTGGTAAACCTAGGACCTACCACGAAATTGTGTTAACGTAATTTTGTTCCCAAGCCACATCCGGGACACGTCGTGGTAGTTTCCAGGCCGAAAATTGGATAAAGAAAGGTTGGTGTCACTTTCATTTTTGTTTTATTTTACAACTTAGAACAAACAATGGTGAAATCCGACAATGTGGTTCCGTGTAAGTATGTCTCAGCGTCCCCTCTAGCCCAAAATTTTGTTTGAAAAGTTATTTTCTTTCTTTTGGTACGTGTTTCCCCACTGAGCATCGGACCAACTTTTCCCTAAGTTCGAAGGATTTTAGCCCATATCTGTCAAATTGAATGGAATTTGATATCATTTGACGATGGAAATGATAAAAAGACCCTGAATAAACATTTCTACACAGAAAAAAAATCTGAGCATTTACTCGTAAACGATTCATGCTCCATTCGTCCTGTGTGGTAGTTTCCAGCTCATCGTGGTAGTTAAAATGCTATCGTGGTAGTTTCCAAGACTTTGTAGGAATTTAGTAGTAGTTCGCATCAGCAGATTTCCACTATTCAGGGGCTACTTCATTTTTATAAAGACAGGGTGTGCGGGCCGAACCTTGAATACTCCTCTTATTCATACGAAGACCTTTTCAAATAACCTTTTGTCAGATAACAAATGACGACTGCCTGAATTTAAATTTTAGTTGGCTAATGAAATGATGAGAAGAATGAAAAGAAGGGATATTCACATTTTTTGTTTTTGAATAAACATGCTTTTTAATTATCAAATAACATGCCCGTTCATCGTAACACTCGCATGTATATAAAAAGTGTCCCAACCCGAGGATATTTCCCTTTTTTCCGAAGCGCAAGTCCTAACAATACTTTGGGCCAGTAGTCTTAGCCTGCCATTTTATCTTAAAGCTGACTGAACATGGAACAACGTAGCGAGTGACGCAATTTTTTATATCATTTTTTTTTTGTCTGTTGCTTGGTCCACCACGGCTCAACTGATGACCTTCTTTTGCTTTAGATTTCCAGAGGTGTTGTTTGGCAGTCCAGGGCATGGTCTCCACCTGTCAAGCATCACATTGAATCTCGAGTCCTCAGCTTAGCTTCCTCATGGTGTTGAAATGTGGTTTATTTGTTTACCGTGGTAATTAATTGACGAGTTCGAGGTTTATCATGCGAAACAAACAACCACTATAATGTTTTGTAACACTTCAGAAACGTATCCTATAAAGTCTTGGAAACTACCACGATAGCCTTTTAACTACCACGATGAGCTGGAAACTACCACACAGGACGAACGGGGCATGAATCGTTTACGAGTAAATGCTCAGATTTTTTTCTGTGCAGGAATGTTTATTCAGGGTCTTTTTATCATTTCCATCGTCAAATGATATCAAATTCCATTCAATTTGACAGATATGGGCTAAAATCCTTCGAACTTTGGGGAAAGTTTGTCCGATGCTCAGTGGGGAAACACGTACCAAAAGAAAGAAAATAACTTTTCAAACAAAATTTTGGGCTAGAGGGGACGCTGAGACATACTTACACGGAACCACATTGTCGGATTTCACCATTGTTTGTTCGAAGTTGTAAAATAAAACAAAAATAAAAGTGACACCAACCTTTCTTTATCCAATTTTCGGCCTGGAAACTACCACGACGTGTCCCGGATGTGGCTTGGGAACAAAATTACGTTAACACAATTTCGTGGTAGTTCCTAGGTTTACCACCCGTGTATGTAGGTCAGGGTCACTGTAGTCTTAGTCTCGCCTTGACTACCTGTGGGTGCATTGGTAGGGGATTGGGTGGGGGGGGGGGGGGTGAAGAAGGGGGGGGAGATTCTCTAATAGATAAAGAATGTACTGTGTGGTGAATTGTGTATTGGTTGTATAGGTCAGGGTCACTGTTACAGTGTGTGATTGTTGGTTTGGGGGGGGGGGGGGTTGTGGAGGAGGCAGAGAGAAAGATGAGGTTCTTTCTACTATTGGCACAGGCAATATAGTAAAAGATGGACTATGGGATGAACTGTGTAGGTCAGGCTCACTAATGTTTGCCTTGACTATTTTGGGCGGGTAGGTGGACTTGACTGCCTTGGGAAGGTGGGGGAGAGTGGGCTACTTTCCAGGGGGGGGGGAGGGGGCAGTTACTTTTGGATCAGTCTTCTATATAGATCCTTGTCACTGTAGTCTAGCTTGCATTGACTGCCTTGTGGGTGTAGGAAGGAGGGGGCAGGGGGAAGGGGGCAGCTTACCTCTTGGAATTGGATACTTTTGTGTATTGGTTGTGTATATGTCGGGGTCACTGTAGTCATTTTTAGGTGAAATATGAAAAATATGAAAAACAAATGTATATTTCAGATTTTTATCTCACTTTCTCTATTTTACAATATTCATACATTATGCTTAAGGCCCTTAACTGTCATTTGCAGGGATTTTGAAAAGCAAAGGCCGTGAAAAGCAATCTTTTATAGCATTAAAATTGTCCTACCCATCAGTTGTAACATTTGCTTTGGGTGCGCAAAAGAATGTCCCATTGAGATGGTACTTTTGAGCACCCACAACATATGTTTTGGTTGAGAAATACAAAAATTAATTTTTTATTACGCTCTCTTATCTGGAGGTCTGAAAAAGCACTGTTTTTATCAGAAATACTTTCTTGTCAGATCGATCGTTAATAAAACATAATTGTTTGTGAACAAAAGAATTGTGACCTTGAAAGATGAGTCTTTTCGAGGACCATCAAATATTTTATGGACCCGCGAAGTATAAAAAATTAAGTCTTTTTTCGAGCATTTTCTGGTCTAG
This sequence comes from Loripinus fragilis, assembly GCA_964019695.1. Classification (NCBI taxonomy): domain Eukaryota; kingdom Metazoa; phylum Mollusca; class Bivalvia; order Lucinida; family Lucinidae; genus Loripinus; species Loripinus fragilis. The sequence continues at coordinate 52,451,423 of OZ026531.1, forward strand.
AGCTCAGGCGATTTCTCTCCTTTCCCTAACCCTCCATTTGAAATTTCGATGGCGTGTTAGATAGCTCATTGAAACATCAAGATCAGTTCAGTGTGCCCGAGGCTTTGTATGGTCACACAACTTTGAAAAGATCACCATGGCCCCCAGATAAGCAGACGTATTTCTGTATTATTTTTTTTGTAATTTTCTAGGCGAGAACAATTTTTACGCTTAGTGGTATCCAAAAATAAAAAACATCTCGGAGGATTCTTATACAGGGCCTTTGGATTATGTATTAGCGCAGTAGTTTGAAAAATTTCAAAAAATTTGTCCAAAATCTATACCCACCTAGATCACTGCATGGTCATTCAACTGTTTATCAAGTATACTAAGGTACATAGTCTACAGTAAACATTGGAAAAAATCCTTAGTCAAACACATGTAAGATTGTCCCAATTATTTTTGCAGAAGATGACAAATTTTGTGATAACTTTTTCAATTTTGCAGGAACACAAGGTTTGAATCCCATGTGAATCGTCTGCTGGCAGACGATTTACATGGAATATCAAGCCGAATAATGTTTCTTAAAGAAGCAACACAATGTGAAAATGTCATCTTCTGCAAATTTAGGTGGAGTTTTAGGGGTTGAGATAAGCAGATTAGGTCTGTATTTGCCCATTTTCAATAACCGATTGTCCATTGGCTTATACAGCTCATTACAAACTCAAATTTTATAAACTGTCTATTACTTCAAAATGGAAAATGTTAATGCACTTGTTATTGTAAGCAATGTCTGATTGGATAACTAGAAATTTGCAATAGAATACATGTATCTGTAATTTATTGTCCGAAATAATTTGACATCATTTATTAAGTCATATTTGGTTGGATAGTGTGTCGCTTGAAGCAGCTTGCAAAGCTCTGATTGTAGGGTAAACAATGAATAATAAAGGAGCAAAATTAGGGAAGAGTTGAGCATCACAGGTTTAGTACATAAAAATATTCTGCAATTAAAGGGTTCCAGGGGAAATACTTCTTTATTTTTTTTTTATTCCTCTATTTTCAGTTTGTGACACTGATAGGACTGCAGGGTTCCAGCAATCTAATGACATAGGTACCCCTGCGAAATGGCCTAGAACTGTTCTAGAATGTTCTAAAGTTATTCTAGAATTTTCTGGAACTATGTTCTAGAAGTGTTCTAGATATGTTCTAGAATGTTTATGGGACAGATGTAGAACGTTAAATGGGACAATTTTTTGTTCTACAATTGTTCTAGCCGAGGTCAAAAAATTTGTGCTAGAAAAGTTCCAGAAAATTCTAAAAAGTTTTTCCTAGAACAGTTCTAGGACAAATCAGTTTTGTTCTAGAACAGTTCCAGAACAAATCTTTAGAACGTTTATGGAACAATTGTAGAACACCCCTCATAAAATGTCCCATTTAACGTTCTATAAATGTCTCGGAATAGCTCTAGAACATCTGTAGAATGGTTCCAGAACTATTCCAGAAATGTTCTAATGGTTTGTTCTAGAACTGTTCTAGAATTAACCTTGGTTTGTTCTAGAACAGTTCCAGAACAAATCTTTAGAACGTTTATGGAACAGTTGTAGTACACCCCTCATAAATTGTTCCATTTAACGTCCTATAAATGTCTTTGAATAGTTCTAGAACATCTGTAGAATGGTTCCAGAATTATTCCAGAAATGTTCTAATGGTTTGTTCTAGAACTGTTCTAGAACTAACCTTGGTTTGTTCTAGAACTGATCTAGAACAAACCTTTAGAATTTTTCTGGAACAATTGTAGAACACCCCTAGGAATGTTCCATTTAACGTTCTACAAATGTCTCTGAATCATTCTAGAACATTTTTAGAATGGTTCCATAACAATTCCAGAAATGTTCTAATGGTTTGTTCTAGAACTGTTCTAGAATAAACATTGGTTTTTCTAGAACTGATCCAGAACAAACCTTTAGAAATTTTCTGGAAAGACTGTAGAACAACACTTCAAAAATGTCATATAAAGCATTCTATTATTGCCCCTGAATTATTTTAGAGCATTTTAGAATAGTTTAAGAACAATTTCAGGAATGTTCTAGTGGTTTGTTCTGCAACTGTTCTAAAAAATCTGAACTTTTCTAAAACAGTTGTAGAACACGTCCCCAAAAATGTCCCATATAGGGTTTGGAAATAAGATTCCATCGAATGCTACCTTTTTATATCTGGAAAACTGTTGACATTGGTTTAAAACCCCAATAAGTAATCCCCAAATGCAGGTGACACAATAAATAAATAAACATCAACAGGAGGAGAATTATTATAGGGGCCCTAAGTTGGCTTAAATGTTGTTAGTTATTGCCACCCTGTTACCCCGCCCATTTCAAAACACTGTCATGCATTTGACCTTGGAAAAACAGCAACTACAGCAACAATTAACATTAATACTTAAGAAATTGTGTCTCAAGCCTACTCACTGTCCCAGACTATAATACTGTCAAATTTGCCATCTAGAAACTGCCACAAGTGCTTTTTGGGGAGCCTCCATAATCCCTCCAATTCTGGCAGCCATGTTTTTCCCAACATCAATCTGGTTAAATTTATGATAATGACATGCTTGTTCTAGAACTGTTCTAAAAATGTTCTAGAACATTTTTTAACTTTTGTAGAACTTGCTGGTTCAGTAAATTTCAGTAAAATATTTCTCCTGAATTATCAGTGAATTGAAAAATAAATAACATTCATTGCAAAACTGTAACATTGTAGTTTTTGGAAAACTTATTGGATGTTAACTGCTCAACCTCTGTTTATAGTAATTAAGCCATGATAATCTTCTCATTGTGGTAACATTCCACCCTTTATTACCCCACCCATTTCAAAACATAGTCTTGCATTTGCTAAAAAAAAAATAACTAAAAACAACCCCACCATTAATCAACATTAAAAACCTTAGAGAAACTGTTTCTCAGGTCTACTCACTGTCTCAGTCAATACTACTATCATGTTTGCCATCTAGAAATTCCCAAACAAATGTTTTTGAAGAGCCTCCACATTTTCCCTCCAATTCTGGCAACCATGTTTTTCCCATCATCCATCTGGTTATGACATGCTTCCTCTTTAAATGTTCTAAAAATGTTCTAGAACTTTTTAGAACATTTCTAGAACTTGCTTGTTCTATAAAAGTACTAAATAAGTTCTAGAACTTAATTTGAATTTTCTTTTACTTATTTTGCCCTTTTTTTCTTTCTTTCTTTCTCTATATACTGCTAGACCCTCGCTTGTGAGTATTATCGGCAAGTTTACTTTGTGCACTCCAGGTTGCAGGATGAAAGCCTTCAAGTAATTAACCATATCTAAATTACCGTAGGGTTCTTCAACCTGCACAAGGGGTGACCTTCCCTGCAAAGGGGACATCCAGTTAACGTCCCCATCCAAAGGACCAGGCCTCCAGATAAGAATGTGTATTGGAAAATTATTTTCTTTATATTTCACCCAAAACATGTTTTATGTTTTGGGTACTCAAAAGAACCGTCTCATTGCCCAACCACTGAGCTACCTGATGCTTTCTGCTCTTGAGAAGTTTCAAAAATGTTCTAGAATTTATTAGTATATTTGTAGAATTAACTAGTTCTAAAAAGTAAGACAAATGTTCTAGAACTTAATTTGAATCATTTTTTAGAAGTTTCTGCCAACTGATTTTGTTCTTGAAAAGTTCTAAAAATGTTCTAGAATGTTATTAGAACATTTGTAGAACTTAACTGGTTCTTGATTTGTTCTAAAAATGTTCTAGAATATTTCAAGAACACTTATAGAATGGAAATCAGTTCTAGAATGTGTTTGATTTGTTCTATAACAATGTTCTAGAACAGTTGTAGAACAAGAGTTCTAGAACGAACATATTTACCTGTTTAGAACAGTTCTAGAACAGTTCTAAATGTTCTAGAACAGTTCTAGAAGACCTCCAATTTGTAGAACAAAATTTCGCAGGGGTAAGGCTCTATGGCTCTAATATAGATGCTTAGCTGTCAAACGAACAAGCTCGATCCTCATGCCACATCAGGGTTCGCACAGGCTTAAAAGTACTTGATTATACAGGACTGTCTTGAAAAGTCCTTGAAAATTGAATTTGCCTTGAAAAGTACTTGAAAAACACTCAAAGGCCTTGAAAAGTCTTTGAATTTTACCATTTACAGAAGGATTCAACACGTCTTTGGAGGCCTAAATCAGTATAAAATTGTGATGCCTATATTTGGTGCAGCATATGCTGCACCAAATACAAGCACCACAATTTTATACTTATTTTCTTTAACTAATATCTTCAGTAATGCAGTCTAGCATTTCCGAAGTAGAATTTGAGCGTGTAAATCAGTATTTTTCGTTAGTTTTCAGTCCTTGAAAACAATAGGAAAGTCATTTAGAAGTCCTTGAAAAGTCCTTGAATTTTACACAAACTTACCTGTATGAACCTTGCACATGCGTGCAGCCTAGACTAAGGCCAAAGCCCCATTATATTGCTCACATATATTTTTGGCAGCAAAGTAAGCATTTAGGAGTCTCCAGTTTACAAAGGGTCTGTTAGGGGCATTGACAGATCCAGAGGGTGGGGTAAAAGGGGCCATACCTCCCCTTAGAAAATCACAAGCTCTATAGGTTTCATTAGAAATACTGTTATGGACCCCCTCGCGATGCAATTGGACCCCTTGGTCCAATTGATTCTCAAGGGAGGTTCGTAGGGTCCTCTATACAATATGGTGATGACTAAAAATTGTCAGGAACTCCCTGCCAAAATTTTCTCGATCTGTCCTTGAGGCGGTGGTTCTGTTGCTTGTTCATTCATTGTTTATTGTTGCTGCCATTGTTTGTGGGGGGTTTTGTGTTTGTTTCTTGTTTTGTAAACAACACTTACAGGGCTCCAGATAAGAGTGTGTATTGAAAAAATATTTTCTTTATTTGTCATCCAAAACATATGTTGTGGGTACTCAAAAGAACCGTCTCAATGAGACGGTTCTTTTGAACACCCAAAACACATGTTTCAATGGATGGGTAAGAAAATAATTACAATTTTACGCTCATAAAATTTCCTTATCTGGACCTATGACTTACCATCCTTTCTAGTTTTGCAGTCAACTGGCTGGCATGGAGAGAGACTCCAAGAGAGTTTGTTGCTTGTTTTGTGTGTTTGCCGGCATGTGTTAAGTGTTTCTTCCTCGTGTTGATGTTGGTGGTCTGTGATGTGGCATTTCCTTGTGTCGTGGCATTTCCTTGTGTCATGGCATTTCTTTGTGTCGTTGCATTTCCTTGTCATTTTAGATTCTAACAAAATCTGGAATTTCAAATATATTTCCAGATTTATGGCACTTTTTAAAAGGATAGCACTACCTGTATGAGTAAGTATATGGTTTGGGGTGTTAAGGATGGGTCATAGAAATTTTAAGCATTTAGCACTTAAATTTTACATTCTGCCTCCGAAGAACTGGTTTTTGGTAAAGCATTATTACTGATGAATAATCATAATTTGATAGTTTGATGTCAATGTCATTGATGTTATTAACATTATCATCATGGGAAATGGATGTCATGAAATTCCATTGTTTCCAAAATTAGTGTCATTTGAGAATGATTATATAAACTTGTAGTTGGATTTCAATGCCAAACAAAAGAATTAGAAAGCTTTGGGGAAGCAAGAGCTGGTTGCTTTGCTTTGTTTGTCTTCCTGGTGTCTCGTGATTGTTGTGCGGCTCTTCCTCAAGATGCTATGGGTTTGTCTGCAGTTTGTGATTTTGGTATTTCCTGATCATACTCACTTACTATTTTTGACCAGCGTCCCCTCAATAATGAGTAGACCACTCCAACATAGTGAAAACAATCGAGGTTCTATTAGCACAAATGGTTAAATACGGTATTGATAGAAGAAAGTACTTACACTTTTATGATTTTAATAATTTATTAGATATCTATTTATTGATTCAGCATTTAATGAGAGCTGGACATGATGCAAGTTTCAAGAGAAAACCTAATGTACGGTCTAGCTCTTACATTGGTCTTTTGAGCATAAAATTGTGAATATGTTCTCATCCGTTCATTTCAACAGGTGTTTTGGGTGCTCAATAGAATCGTCTCATTGAGACGCTTCTTTTGAGTACCCACAACATATGTTTTGGTTGAGAATTAAGAAAATAAGCTTTTAATTTACGCAGTCTTATCCAAACGCATGTCTTTTAAGTAAATTCAGATCAGCCTGTTATTGTTATCTTTAGTGTAGGGTCATAACAAAGTCAAATTTTGGCAGGGAGAGTCTGGGCCCCTATTTAATGTTAGTAAATGGAATGTTTCCTGACCAGACAACTTTCATGCAGAGGATTTGTTTGATTTGATTCTTTACCTTGAAAACCAAAATGTTATTATTAGGAGATCTATGATCATTCAAAAGCTGAGGGCCATTTTGTTATCTTCCTTTTATCATTTTTATCATACAATAAGGGCTTCAGGTGAAAAAGTGCCTCTTTGTTTATTTTTGTGAACAGCAAAGGTTGTGATTTTTGGTTTAGGTTTGTTGCTTTACATCCCAGTCAACAGCTATTGTCATGTCAGGACGGTCAGTTCACCAGTCCTAACCACACTTTTTTCCTGGGCAAGCTGGACTAAGCAGTTAACCAGTACTTCGTGCACATGCTTTTGCTCGTAACTTACAACAACCCTTCTTGAATCAGCGGAATGGAGGAGAATGACTGTAGAAATTATTTCTTGATCAATCTCCACGAAAGTATGGGACTGGACAAGGATCAAGCTCGAGACCCCTGGATCTGCAGTCAGACAGGCAGCTGCAGTCAGACACATTGCCGACTGCGCTACCCTGCCCAATGTAAAATTGGTTGTGATAATAAGCCCCTTAAAATGGACTTATAGGAGCGGTTAAGCCCCTTAAAACATGTTACTCAGCGTCTCTCCTGTTCACATGAAGCAACTTGAGTAAATGGATGTCAAAGAAAACACTTTGTACCAAACCCCTACATGTTTCGGAAGGTAGAGTAAATGCCAGATCTCTTGGCATATTTTTGCAATGCAAATTTCAATTTCAGATTAAAATTTGTGTTCTATTTGATATTTTTCCTAGAAATTAAATTTTGACATGATGCATAAAAGCCTGTTGATATTTTCTGTGAGATGAATAACAGGGAATCAATGTTGACATTTTCTGTGAGATTAATTCTATTGAAATGATGTTACATTTTCTCTGACAGTCAAGTGTATTTAAAATCCATGTTGGCATAATTTTCTGCAAGATAAATTCTGGCATTTGAAATTCTTGTTGACGCTTTGACATTTTTGTGGAATTGTTATGTTGAATTAATATTGACATTTATTGTGAGATATTAATGTCGAATCATTATTGACATTTTCTGTGAGTTGTGACAGGGGAAAAATAGGTCTCATCGCATTACATTAAATTTCATAAAGCTTGGCGTTTTTATGTTAAATACGGTACACAAGCAATTCCAAGATGAAACAGGTGTTCTCTCCAATAATGGTTTAATTAAATCTATAAGCTTATATAGGCAATGTTACACAAAACAATTAACTTTCTTTTAAAGATGTCTAATACTATCTATTGGCTTTAACACCCTAAATAATAAATAATTCAAGTGACAACCTGTAGATTTGAGCACAAAGAACTTGTCAGTTCTAAGATAGATTTTGGAAGAGTAGGACATATTTTAAAGTGAAGAAACCCAAGAAAATCAAAATGTGACTCTATATTTAATCAAGAAATTGCAAGGGGCCTGGCCCCTTGCCTTGCTATAAAATGTGGATGGACATGTACAGTTTATATAATTATGCTGCTGTAAAAATAAAATATGAAAATGTTACTCATTAGACTTGCCTCTCACTGACTATTCTAAAAATAGACGAAAACAACCAAAATATACGAAAAACCTTCTTATAAATATTGGTGGACGAATTCGGGCAGGAAAACTTTTCAGCTTTTCCTACGATTCCTGTGATATTGCTATGTGGATAATAGAAGAAGAAATTCCCCAGGACTTGAAGATTATGGACAATGTTTTATGAAGATTCAGTTCACTCAAATAAATGTGAACACTAATTTGATGCTGCTCTATGAAGAAAGAATTGCACCATTTATTTGGACTTTCATAAATGGGTGCTTCAAAGTTTCGATGCTGTCTTCTATGATGAAAGAATTGCACCATTTATTTGGCTTATCATAAATGGGCGCTTCAAATTTTGGATGTGATGTCAGTGCTTCTCTTTGCTGTTTACTTGGCTGGACTCAATGGAAACTTGGAACTTTATAAGAAGAAAAAAAAACTATACACTTTTTAGGAATATTTACACTATTAACACTACCATACTTTTATTCTGCTCATATTTTTGTATGTATGTATATATTTATGTCTATATTTTCATGTTTAATTGTACATGTCCTCCATTCTATTTTTTTTTTGAAATATTTGGAATTTTCTTTATAAGAAACAATTTATATTTCTGATTTAACCATAATGATAATGATTTACCAGAGTGAACTTGATTTTGATTTTCAGTTGAAAATATGACCATGTCAGTAGCAAAAATTAAGCAAAATATGCTATACCGTATTTACCCTAAATACTTGCACATTAATAATAACTATTACAAGTTAAATTGAATATTTTCATGCACAGAGATGGTATAAAGTGATTTCAGCTTAATTGTTTTGTACTAGCCAAAAGAATTATGCTGTTATCTGAAGTAAGGTTTATACAGAGGACTGATCCCCCTCTTCCTATGAACTGAATTTCGGTCCACTTTCACATCTAATGTGTCATTCACAGATTAATCACAAGAGTACATTTTATGAAAATCTGTTACGATAAAAGTGAGAGTTCAAGACATTAAAAATAAGCTAACTTGTCGGTCAAAATACATGATGCCATTAATGCATTAGGCCAATATATTACTTAAGAGGTACACAAGTAATGGTATGTAATGCAGAGGGTGAGCATGCATGGGGAATAATTATATAAATCATAAGGTGGCACTGCTGAAATTGCCTTAAAGATATGAACACATACATAAAACATAAAAGACCACAAGTTAACTTAAATGTCTTGCAACATTATACACTCACTAGCAACAAGCAAAGGGATAGTTGAACTTTTACATGGATGTATCTCTTGTGATGAAAAAAAAAAAAGTTAAAAAAAAAGAAACCATTAATTATACTTTGCTGTTTTGGGGACAAAACATTTTCCAAAGGGCGAGAATTTGTGACAGGGGAAAAATAGGTCTCATCGCATTACATTAAATTTCATAAAGCTTGGCGTTTTTATGTTAAATACGGTACACAAGCAATTCCAAGATGAAACAGGTGTTCTCTCCAATAATGGTTTAATTAAATCTATAAGCTTATATAGGCAATGTTACACAAAACAATTAACTTTCTTTTAAAGATTTCTAATACTATCTATTGGCTTTAACACCCTAAATAATAAATAATTCAAGTGACAACCTGTAGATTTGAGCACAAAGAACTTGTCAGTTCTAAGATAGATTTTGGAAGAGTAGGACATATTTTAAAGTGAAGAAACCCAAGAAAATCAAAATGTGACTTTATATTTAATCAAGAAATTGCAAGGGGCCTGGCCCCTTGCCTTGCTATAAAATGTGGATGGACATGTACAGTTTATATAATTATGCTGCTGTAAAAATAAAATATGAAAATGTTACTCATTAGACTTGCCTCTCACTGACTATTCTAAAAATAGACGAAAACAACCAAAATATACGAAAAACCTTCTTATAGAGTTATAGATGATGAATTAAAATTGACATTTTCTGTGAATCAATATTGATATTTTCTCTTAGATGTTAAATGTTGAATTGATATTGACATTTTCTGTGAGATTTAATGTTTGATCAGTATTGATATTTTTTTGTAAGATGTAAATGTTGAATCAACATCGACATTAATGTTGAATTAACATTGACATTTTCTGTGAAATGTTAATGTTGATCCACTATTGACATTTTCCATGAGATATAAATGTTGAACCAGTATTGATATTTTCTGTGGGATGTTAATGTTGATTAAAAAATATTAACATTTTCTGTGAGCTGTTAATGTTGAGCCGGTATTGACATTTTCTGTTAGATATTAATGTTGAAACAGTAATATATATTTTCTGTGAGATGTTAATGTTGAACCATTGTTGATATTTTCTGTGAAAAATTAATGTTTAACCAGTATTGATATTTCTGTGAGATGTTAATGTTGAATTTTTTTTTAACATTTTCTGTGAGATTCTAATGTTGAACCAGTATTATATTATATATTTTCTTTGAGATATTAATGTTGAAACAATATTGATAGTTACTGCGATATTAATGTTGAACCAGTATTGATATTTTCTGTGAGATGTTAATGTTGATCAGTATTGACATTTTCTGTGAGATACTCTAACACACCTCGCCTATAGAGCCAACGGTAACAAACTGTGATATATCGGACAATAGTTCACGGCTTAAGTGTGTGATAGCTGACGTCACTGGAAAATGGCGTAATTCATGGCGTTAGACGGTGTAACGTGGTTTTTACGCTTGAAAGAAGTTACAATTACATATAAACGTATGCAACGCAGTCTAAGTATTGGCGGGAGTTCTTCAGTGCAATTGCGGTAAGTTGGAAGAAGCTAAAGACTTTGAATGTGTTTTCGTCGTTTATTGTATGTAAGAATCAAAATAAGTCAGCTCCAGTGCGTGAATTGTTGAGTAATAATTCACTGTTTGTCGTCAGTTGTACGAAGATAAATTACTCGCACTACGCGCTCGTGATTTGATCTTCTTAACAACTGACCTCCAAACAGTGAATTATTACTCAACAATTCACTGTTGAAGCTGATCTATTTCTTAATTAATGTTGAACCAGAGTTATATATTTTCTGTGAGATGTTAATGTTAAATCAATTTTGACATTTTTGTGATGTTAATGTTGAACCAGTATTGATATTGTCTGTGTGATGTTAATGTTGAATCAATATTGACATTTTCTGTGAGATTTTAAATTTGAATCAATATTGACATTTTCTGTGAGATATTACTTTTGAATCAATATTCACATTTTCTATGAGGTGTTAATGTTGAACGAGTATTGAAATTTTTTTCTGTGAGATATTAATATTGATTTTCTTTGAGATGTTAATGTTGAATTGGTATTGACATTTTCTGTAAATTGTTAATGTTGATGGAATTAATGCTGACATTTCTGTGAGATATTAATGTTGAATCAATATTCACTTTTTCTGAGATGTTAATTTTGAACCAGTAGTGAAAATTTTCTGTGAGATATTAATGTTGAATCGATATTGACATTTTCTGTGAGATGTTAATGTTGAATCAATATTGACATTTTCTGTAAATTGTTAATGTTGATGGAATCAATGTTGACATTTTTGTGATATGTTAATGTTGAATCTAAATTGACATTTTCTGTGAGATACTAATGTTGAATCAATATCAATACTATATTTTCTGTGGGTTAATTTCATCTGTTTATATCAGCATACAGTGTAATTAAGTATTTTTTTACTTTTTGAGAACAGAAAGAGAAAAGTATTAGAAATTTTAGAACATTCAGCCACATGGTAGAGCTAGTTGTTCTTTTATTTGATAGAAGAAGAAAGGCGAGAAGATTGGTTTGAGACCTTCCATCATAGATGCAGAAATTGAGGATCATAACTGTAAGGCAAGAAATGTGGCTAAGAAAATATTTTGTTAGTTTTTAGCTCACCTGAACCAGAGGCTTCTGGTGAGCTATTGTGATCGGTCTTCTTCCGGCATCCATCCCAGTGTCCTCCATAAACTTGTTCTTTAGCCCTTTGTATTTTGATGGGTTTTTTCCACTTGGCCTCGAGGTTATAAAACTTTTCATGCTCAGCTCAACTGAGCATGAAATTTCAACTGCTCATTAAAGCTATAGCTTTAAGTCTCTCAGATGTTGTATTTATCATGCTAATAAATGTTAAAATGCCAACAGTTATTGGCATTTTAACATTTATGAGCAGGATAAATTTCGTGCTCAGCTGAGTTGAGCATGAAAAAAGTTTTTAACTTCGTGGCCAGATATGATAGAACTTACTTTGGAAGGTGCATTGTATATATTGAGGGGGTCAAAGGTTGTTATTTCCAATTTAAATTGAATTTCTTTCACAGAAGATCGTTTTGGACATTTAGCAAACAGTGTAGACCCTGATGAAATGTTGCAGTATGCAGAGGGGGCTAGTTTTACCATCCATCCATCCATCCATCCATCCATCCATCCATCCATCCATCCATCCATCCATCCATCCATCCATCCATCCATCCATCCCATCTGTTCATACATTATTGAAACAAAAGCTGCAGAAATAAAAAGCATGTTCATAAAACCTGAAATGTGAACGAAAAAGCAACCTTTCATCCGGTTCTGCACAGTTTGTTCAAGTAAAAGCTATTTTCAGGGATATAAATACATCATAAATTCTGACCTGTGACCTGGGACAACCCCTAACTGTATGGGTATATATAGACTGGCTACAGTCTGTTTGACGAAACAATATCAATATATTTTTGCAATCAACTTCTCCTGGTCAGATGTTTCTTAAAACAGAGCCATCAGAATTAGACTATAGCTACATGTATATGATGATTGATAGAAAAATGTTTTAAGGACAGGAGCCAGTCTTGGGTATAGAAAGGTTCTATATGATGATAGCCAAACTGCAAGTTTTGAGTAAGATAATACATATTTGGTTTAGGATTCTGACCATGGAGTTCTTCTGTAAACATTTCTTGAAACAATCCACCTGTTCTGATCACCTTTTAACCCTTTCAATACTCATGTAATCTTTCATCTAGTTTGTTGGCTCACCTGAGCTCAAAGTGAGCTCTTGTGATCGTTTGATGTATCATCAACATTTGCTTAATTGCTTCAAAGGACATCTCCTAAACTGCTGGCTGAATTTTGACTCAACTAGGCAGGAATGATTCTTGTTTATGGTTCTCTGCGATAATTGTTCAAATGGTTCCAGTCCATTGCATTACTAGGTCAAATAAACAGCCGTATATACAGGTTTTGCAGCCACAAAAGTTGAACTCAAAAAGCTCATTGTAGGGTCCGTGGTTGAACCAGTACTCAACAGTGAGTACAAAGTGTTATACTCAAGGACACAACACAGTGCTGGTAATGTGTTTGACTGCAGATACTTCTCCAACTGCATGTCTAGGGGTCGCGTGTTCAATACCAGCCCAGTTTCATACTGTCATGGAGATTGATCGTGAGATAATTTCTACAGCCATTCTCCTCCCTTCCGTTATTTCAAGAAGGGTTGTTGTCAGATACAAGCAAAAGTATGTGCACAAAGTACTGATTAACCACTAGAAAAAAGTGTGGTTAAATGAACTGACTGTTCCGACATGACCATAGCTGTTGACTGGGACAATAAGCACCAAACCAAACAGTGCCTCCTGTGAGGCTCCAACCGTTGACCCTACTGAGATCTCGTGATTTCGAATATGTGCATGTATTATGTTGAATATATGGCATTCTATTATAAAACCAATCAAAATAATAATGAAATGACCAGTTGGCTGGACAATAACACGCTTGATATTTAGCAATACACTTGGTGGCTTTCAATGACTTGAGAGCATGGATAATAGTAGTCGCTGAAACTCTATAGTAATATTCATTACTAATGCTCGGCTGTGTATGGGTTCAAACTTAATTCTTGAGCATAAAATTGTAAACATTATTCTACCCATCAGTTTAACATATGTTTTGGGTGCTCAAAAGAACCGTCTCATTGAGACGGTTCTTTTGAGTACTCACAACATATATTTGATTGAGAAATAGGAAAAATATTTGTTGTTACACGCTCGTAACTGTTAGTATGGATTATAGTGGTCGCTGAAAGCAATTGTAATATTCATTCTCTGCTAATGCTCGGCTGAGTATGGGTGCATACAAACATTGTTCAGTCGGCCGGTCAATATACTCGGGGATATTGGTATTTTTCTAATGATTACAGTGAAGTCACTCACCTGTGATTTGGACATGTCATAATATAGACCAATGTCCATTACACACTAGACTGGTTTACTAGCTGAGGTCTTGTTAGACTGGTCGCTGTTGTACAGGGAGTAACTTGTGCTCTGTGTGGGGAGTTATATCTAAATTTCTCTGGAAAGTTTGGCAGGAGTATATTTGTAACTTTGTTTATGATATTTCTCTGTGTTATAGTACAAAATTGAGTGTTATGGTACAAAATTGAGGGAGGATTTATTTATATCATTTTTTTCTGTAAGTATCTTTGGCATGTTTTGATTATGGGATATTATTGGTTGGAATGTGTTGCTAAACAATATTGTGTTAAGAACAAAATTGAGTGTTATAGTACAAAATTGAGGGAGGATTTATTTATATCATTTTTTTCTGTAAGTATTTTTAGCATGTTTTGATTTGGGATGTTATTGGTTGGAATGTGTTGCTAAACAATATTGTGTATAGTACAAAATTGAGTGTTATAGTACAAAATTGAGGGAGGATTTATTTATATGATTTTATTCTGTAAGTTTTTTTGGCATGTTTTAATTTGGGATATTAATGGTTGGAATGTGTTGCTTACAATTGCGTGAACCCCTTGGATAATCTGTATAAAGCACCCAAGGAGTTTTTCTTAAGAGTTTTTTGATGATAGATAATTTTTGTAAGTTCATGCTTTTTACATTTTTTTGCAACTATTATTTATTGCATATTAAAGTTGTGTGTTTTGTTTTCTAATTCTACTACAAAAAAACATTTGTTCACATATTTAATGTTAGAATTTTATGAATATTTTACCTGTCACTTTAGTTTAAGGATAAAATTATTTTTAAAGGAGTGTTTTTATAACTTTGCAGACGTGCATATAAATTATTGTATTTGATTAATGCCAATAGAAGATATTGTCTGATATTTGACTTTTCAACTTTTTAATCATGTCCTTTAAATAAGATTGTGTATTTAAAAATAAGTTTCTATTTTTCAACCAAAACATTATGTTGTGAGCACCTAAAACATGTTAAAACTGATGCAGGATAAGAAAATATTCACATCTTTTTACAAAGTTTGTTTTTAGCAAGACCTTTGAGTTGGGATAGAATGTGAGCTTTATCCCTTTTACTAAATTCCGCAGCTGTTTTTGGTTAAATGTTTTTTTAAACTCTTGTCAGCTGATTATTTTTGCAAACAGTTTAGACCCAGATCAGGCCGAAGAAAATTGTCTGGCATGATTTGGATCCAAACTCTTGGAAGTTTTGATGGTATTCTTGAAAGAATTTTTATTTAGAAAAAAAATAAACAGAGAACCAAAAACGTTTGAAAAATTGATCAAAGCTCTGTGACACTCTGATTTTCATACATGCCATACCTCACACTGTGAGATAAAATCTCACAGAATTTGGTCATTCTGAATAAGATTTCAAATCTCACAGAATTTTCAGACCATAGAAAATAATCATAAAATCACACTTTATTATGTTTATCACAAGTTTCTTACATTAAAATAAAAGCTTTTTGGTTATTGTGGGGAGTTCCAAATTGATTTTTGTGAAAATATTACAGAATTTTATCGAATCTCCCTTAAAATGTTGGTTTATCTCACAGATTTCAGTCCACAGTTTATGGCATGTATGGATTGTGCTCATAAAAGAGCTTTTAATTTTCTTTTGATAAATCAGCAAATGACAATGGTGCATGTTGCCCAACATGCATAGTTATCAGAGTATGAGACAATACAAGAAAATTGTAAGATTTAACCATAAGTTTTTCAGCGTAAAATTGCAATTATTTCCTTATCCATCAATTTAAACATGAGTTTTGTGTGCTCAAAAGAACTGTCTCATTGAGACCGTTCTTTTGAGTACCTACAACATGTTTTGGTTGAGAAATAAGAAAAAGAATTTTCGGCTATGTTTCTGTTAACATTATTAATATAGACTGGAGCCAGTCTAATTTGGGTCCAATGAGTTCAACAGAAAGTAGGTCATAACCTTCCATATTGAATATTTTCAATAGGATAGCAAACATCAATATTATAGGAACAGGCAAGAACATCAGAGTTAGGATCAAACAAAAAGAGCTCTTTCTGTCATTTGTCGATAACAGTAAAGCCTCCAGCGACATTAATCCTAGCTTAGTACTGGTTCAACCCAGGAAGACCCGTCCCAATATAACTGAAAGATTGTTGATGGGACGTAAAGAATCAAATCAATCAACCAAACAAACAAACAAACAAACACCTCCAGCCATCATTTATATGATCAGGAGAACACCGCCAAAGGCTGTACACTGTATTAAGTGCTACATGTATTTTATCAATCAGAAAAACTTCAGAAGTAATAAAATCATAAATTATTGAAGTAAACCAAATTTTATATAGAAAATCTCTGTGATATTTATATACAGGCATTTAGTTAAAGAGTGTGTAACAGAAATAATCTTATTTCTCAACCAAAATATATATTGTGGGTACTCAAAAGAACTGTCTCAATGAGACGGTTCTTTTGAGCACCCAAAACATATGTTTCTATTGATGGGTAAGAAAATAATTACAATTTTATGGGCTTTCCTTATCTTGCTTCATCAGTGCCTTTAACAGAAAAATGATTTTCTTATTTCTCAACCAAAACATATGTTGTGGGTACTCAAAAGTACCATCTCAATGAGACTGTTCTTTTGAGCACCCAAAACAGGATTGTGTTAAAAATGATGGGTAAGAAAAAATTACAATTGTACCATGAACATTTTGTTTATCTAAACCGTTGATGATGATTGTAGGACAAATCAGAGAACATTAGTATTAAAAGTTAAATTTTTTGAAAGTATACATTTCTACTATTTTCTAATTTGCTTGTAACGTTACATCACTTAAAAGTATTGAAAACCTTTTGGTTTGAATGTACATAATTTTATTAGGTATTGATGATGCTAGGCTTAAGTAGTCAGTGACAGTTTTACTTCTGTCAAAAGATTTTTTGGTGTTGTAAATATTTTTTGATTTGTTTGATTGGTAGTTTAACCTCCCAGTCTTCAACTATGGGTATGTCCGGATGGTACACATTTTTTCCAGGGCAAGCTAACCAGTACTCAATGCACATACTTTAGCTTGTAACTGACAACAGCCCTTCTTGAATCAGCGGAAGGAGTCGAATGAAAGCAAACACTTTGAACCCTGATCAGACTGCCCACATGTATATCACCAGCCTTTATGTGTGATAAATTAAGCTTATCTCTTACAATTCCCATCTTTATAAGGAGCCCGTGGACATTAACCTATTTATGAGATATTTATCACCGAAACTGTCCAGTTGGACATGTACACAAATATTTTACTGATAACTTAAAGCAAAATTTACACACAAATTAAAGCAACGTTGGGAAGTACGTAGAGTTTGCTTAATACAGAATGTACTTTTAAAATTTGAATGAAGTTGCAAATTACTACCAGTATAGGGAGTGCAGTGGCTCCATGGTAGAGTACTTGACTCGAGACTGAGGGGCTGCGGGTTCGAGCCTCACAGGCGTCACTGTGTTGTATCCTTGAGCAATCCTAGCTTAGTACTGGTTCAATCCAGGAAGACTCATCCCTATATAACTGAAAGATTGTTGATGGGACGTAAAGAATCAAATCAAACAAACAAAAGCGCCGTTTGGAAGTAGTTTTCTTGTATGTTTGCTTAATACAGAACGTACATGTACCTTTAAAATCTGAATGAATTGCAAATTACTACCAATGCGACACGAAATGTTTTCATGTATTAACTCTTTACCTACTAGTGTTCTCTGCTGATATCCTTAGCAAACAGTTTGGAAAAACAAAATGTCAGGCCTGATCTGGATCTAAACTGTTTGACACTCTGATTGCATTAATTTCTGAAAGAATTTTTCGACTAAGTTGATTTAAAAAAGAAAAAAAAACAGCAAACGACAAAAAAGCTTGAAAAATTACCCAGTAGGCAAATGCCTTTCTTAGTTGAAGATAATTTCTTATCTCCATAGGACCATATGGTCAAGATTTTTTATCTAAGATGAAGACACACGCCTGATTACTAATGCAGCGATGGCAAATGCATTGATTTATATCAAGAATTATTTTTTGATCGCCAAAACCAATGACACTGATTTTAGAATACTAATTCTACATTATTGATCACCAAAATGTGTATTTGTGCGATCAAAAAAGTTGTTTTGGCAATCATAAACATAGTTTGTTTATAATATTGCTTTTAGGATCGCTATCTATCCAGTGTGAGAAAGTACTGCAGTTAATTCCACAAAGAAAATATATTTTGTGGGTACTCATTGGAATCAACTCCTCAATATGCTTCCATTGATTACCGTATTGACCATGTCCAGTAGAGCAAAATAAAATGTAGCGTAAAGTTGTGAATATTTCTTAACCATCAGTTATTTTTCTTAATCATCGAAACGGTTCTTTTGAGTACCCATAACGTGTGTTTTGGTTTAGAATAGAAATAAGGTTAATATCTTTCAATTTCGCTCTCTTACATGTATCTGGAGGCCTGGATTACCCTCAACATTACGTTTTCATTATCAAACAAGAAATATATTACATAGTGTCTTACAAATGTTCATCGCATCTCAGGGGCGTGTTGTGTCATCAAAGATCGTTATCAGAGCTGTCAATACAATAACTTTTATAGTAGATCACTGTTAATTTATAATTATTTCTCTGATGAGTCTGTACTGTGAATTGAATATGGTCTTGGGGCGTTTTAACACCTGGCCGCATAGCGCAGTCAATAACATGTCTGACTGTAGATTCAGGGGTCGCGAGTTTGATCCTGGTCAAGTCCCATACTTAAGCGGAGATTGATCATGAAATAATTTCTTCGGCCTGACCTCCTGCCTTCCACTGATTCAAGAAGGGGTGTGGTAAACAGGTACTTTGGCAAACAGTGAAGACCCAGATGAAATGCAGCTTAAGGTGGCGTTTCATTAGGGTCTGCGAGCTGTTTGCTAAGTTAGAAACAAATATTCATGTTCTGTGGCTCTTCCTCTCGGTGCCGTTGGTTGGTCTGTGGTGTGTGATTGTAGTATTACCTGCAGCAATTCCCTATTACTTTTGATCCAGATCTAGATAAAAAATTTGTTATTGTGTTTGAACATTTGAAGTGAATTAATGAAATTCAGAACATATGTAGGTTATTGTGGTCCAAGATTCTAATCTAGGTCAACATGAGTGTGTTTAACCTAATTTCTGCTGAACCCATTGAAAGCAGTGTGGAACCAGATCTAGATCTTTTTATTAAACCCCTGAATGAATTTGGTTTATTTGTAGATTTCAAGTGGTCAGTTTTAGATTGTTATCTGGGTCAACACAAGTGCATGTACTTTTAACCTAATATCTGCTGAGCTCGGATAAACAAATTATATCCTTTGAAAACGCGTTGGCTTCTTAGAAGCCAGCTGATCATGATCCACTTAGTTTTCCATTTGGACTATAAATCCATGGAACAAAACATTGAGAGTCATTTCACCAATGGCTTAAAATTAGTAATATGCATGCACAGGATCCAGATAGTTTTATTGTCAGAAGGGGTCCAGCTTTGACAAATACCACTATAAGCGGGCCATCATCGGCCGAAGATTGCCCAACATTGAATGCTGGCTTGGTAGCCTTTTTCAGTGGATCCGGACAAGTATTACAAAGAAACCTTATCTTTTTTGTGATTTTTCAGGGGGGGGGGGGGGGGGGGGGGGGGTGGGTCTGGATCCCAGGTTCCCCCCTCTGGGTTTATGCATGATATGTTGTGCATATAGATATAGTCAGCAGGACAAGGGTAAAATATTGGCCTCTTTGATAAGAGATGGATGTCCACTTGGTAAGGCAAGTCAATTTGACCTTGCCTATGTGGCTAAATTGTAGAAATGACCTCTTTACACTTGAATGTAAACCTAGATATATAGGGTTGGCAAAAGAATTCTTACTTTCTTTTTTTTCTGCAGAAAACATATGTTGTGGGTACATTTGAAGGGTTCCTTGAGACGCTTCAAATGGGCATCACAAGGAATATTTTTACGCAAAAATTATTAAGGTATCGCAATTTTTTCGGTTTGAAAGAAGTGACTTGTCTCTAGTATTGTGTTGAGGGTGTTTTGTGTAGATTTATGTTGTTTGAACAATTTCACAACAGGTCTCTAGATAAGAGTATATAGTTAAAATTTATTTTTCTTATTTCTCTTACAAAACATATATTTTGGGTACTTATGATCAAAAGAACCATTCTTTTGAGCACCCAAAACAAATGTTAAAATTGATGGATAAGAATATATTCACAAATTTCTGCTTAAAAAATTTGATTATCTTGACCTTAGTCACCGTAAAGGACCCTCAGACATCAAAGGATGTTAGATGGTAACATGTGTCACTACGGTTTTACACTTGGTGACTTGGTCAATGGCTTGTGTTGTGTCAATTCCAACTTTATCAGGGAATGTTTGACTTAACTGCAAATATGAACATCTGCTGAAATGATTTTGTAGGCAGTTTGGACCCAGATCAAGCCTGTCAAATTATTATGCCTGATCACTGTTTGACACTCTGATATATCAGTTTTCTTGGAAGAATTTTTGAAAAAGTTAATATTATAAAATCATGAATATACAAAAGACAGAGCGTACCAAAGTACCTCGTACAAGTTGAATACTGGTTTGCTAGCAGTTAACAGAGGACTGACAAAACTCTGGTCCTGATCTGGATCCAAACCCATTGGCGGATCCAGAGGGGGTTCAGGGGGTTCCCTCAAACCCCCCTCTGCCCATTTAAATATCCTATGAAAATGAAATAATTTGGTCTAAATTATTTCATTTTCATGGGATATTTAAGAAAAATGAGATAAAATCAGCAAAGGGACCCCCCCCCCCCCACCTTTATATATGAACCCCCTTTCCAGAAATCCTGCATCCGCCCCTGAAATCTTTTGACTCTCTCTCTGATAGTGTTCCTAAAAGATTTTTTGAAAGAAATTACCCAGCATTGCAAAGTATTATAAAGATTCTGATTCAGACTTTTCCTAATTGCGCATCAAGTAACTAATGGGGTCTTGATTCAGCAATTTCTTGAGTTAAGCCCGATACACACGATGAAACTTTTGTCTGCAACTTTTGTCTGCAACTTCTGAGTGTTTCATACTCTACTGTACAGACGATGAAACTTTTGTATGCAACTTCACCTTACCTGTTGGTCTTTCCTGCTAAAATTATGCATATATGTATAAAACCTTTGTCAACATGGTGCTTACTGAGAAGGACGAAATTGTTGTCCCATTGAGTCCGATTGTCATTGCACTTGCAATGCAACATCTAAATGGACCGCGAATAATTCGAAGTTGCAGAACAAGAGTATGGATTCAACGAAAATGTATATGGGGCTCACCATGCTTTGTTAAAGGAACTTCGAAATGAGGACACAAAGAGCTAAAAGACCCCTTTCTTAGATGTGTAAACACATTTGCAGGAATTACAGGTAAACTGACCTTCAGAAATAGCTGAGCTGTGATTGGCTAATAGTCTGGAAAAGTTGCAGACAAGTTTCAGGAAATAGAGCAGTGTCCTATTCAATGAAACAGTTTCATGAACCATAAAAAATCTCTTGAAACATGTTTCTCGGACGTACACACCATGAAACTTTTGTCTGCAACACTGAGTTGCAGACAAAAGTTTCATCGTGTGTACCGGGTGTTAGTATATTTATTTATCTGACCTTTTACCCTCAAGAGTTATGGAACTTTATACCAGTGGCTAAACTGAGATTTTATCAGAAAGTGTTAAAAGGATATGTCAGATACCATTACAGCAACATGCCAGAAGTTTTGAAACATGTCAGAATTGGCCATCGAAATCTAGATAAGTTGGGTTATGACGCATTCGGGATTTTAGACCATGTGCGACTCAAACGAGTTTGCTGAACTATGGAGACAGCATAGACTCCTGAATAAAAGAACGAATACCATACCTAGAAGACGCTGATCTGACTGTGTGGATGGGCGGGCTGGTCTGTAACTTTGCTGTTCGGAGGCATCAAAGTCAAGTGTTCTCCTGTTAAGGCCCAGTAAGGCTTCATTTTAAAGGGAGATACATTGTCAAAGGGGGAGGAATCAGGGTGTTTTGAATGATGTTGGCTGGGTTTACCATCACTTTCAACAAATTTTCAATAATATCAAGACAGTTGATTTTAATGCCGGCTCGTCTATAGTTAACCAGTATTCATTGTAACTTTTGTCAGCAGGTTGTTCAGCGCCTTTGTTGTTCACATCTAACAAAGTCAGGTTTTCTTGCACGAGGAAGCCCAGCTTTATAACATTAAACAATAGATTCTTTTTCTTGCATAACTTTTCTTAAATTAACAGTTTTCACAGGTTCTTGAAAAAGCTCAGACTTAGCTATAGCACTACATAGAGACCTCACAATGATGATAACCACAGGGATTGAGTGCGACTTCAAATTCAACCAATATACCACTACCCCCCCCCATCCCCCAACCCCCCCTCCACTGGATATGTGCTTGTTCCTGTGAGTGCTCTACACACGTTCTATCAGTGAAAAAAACATTCAGGTCCTATAATAGACTGGCTCCAGTCCTTGAAACAACTTTTCATCAATGTGTCATATCATATACTTGTAGCTAGACTTACTCTGATGGCTCTGTTTTAAAACAGAGCCATCAAAGCAGCATCAGAGTAAGAATAGCTACAAGTAACAGAGCCATCAGAGTAAGACTAGCTACAAGTATATGATATAACACATTGATGAAAAATTGTTTTAGGACTGGAGCAGGTCTAGTCCTATAATTACAAAAAATATCTCTACATCTACTCGTTATAGCTCCAAAACAAGCCCCCAGATAAGAAAGCGTAAGAAAAAAATAATTTTCTTATTTCTCAACCAAAACATATGTTGTGGGTACTCAAATGAACCGCCTCGATGAGACAGTCATTTTGAGCACCCGAAACATGTGTTTAAACTGATGGTTAAGAAAACATTCACAATTTAAGCTCAAAAATTTTCTTCATCTCGACCTATAGATCACTTTAGTCATAGCTCTATGGCAATTCGGGTCTCGTCCACTCCGGTGTTATGGTAAAATTACCTTCTAATAAAGGCTGACAAAAATGAGAACTTTCGAATATGTTTGCTTCGAGATTGCATCGTCTAATTAACAACCTATGTGTTGTTTTGCCAAAACGGAGATAAAATCAGATTTTAAATGTGTTTTTTAACAGTTATCATGAAAACATGTCAATTACGGTTAAGTCATAATTTTAGGTTTCGTCATTGATTAATCATCCACATTGGACGAAACTGTAATTAGTTATTTCATGCTTAGTCATCAAATGTTAAAGTTTTCATATACTTTTAAAAATAAAAGATACAATGTGACTTTGATGAACAAAAATCAATCAGAACCCAAACATTTTCAACTGTTTATCTGGAATTAAATGAAGGAATTGAACATGATGAGAAAGTTACCCTAAAACCGGAATAAGTGACGAGACCAAAATTGCTGTAGTGGTATGACTACAGTGTAGATGTAAGAGGAAGGAAAAGTTTGAAATAATGCTGATGGTGGCAACAGGTGAAGATAAGCAATAATTGAGTTGATTGACTTGATTGATAAAGATGGACAGGAGGAAATCTGGCTGAATCAGCAATAATTCCAGATAACGAAGAATTTTAGCATTCTTGCAAATACTTGCAGCAAAAACATTCCTTGTGGGTGCTCATCAGATTCGTCTCATCGAGACGAATCTAACGAGTACCCACAAGATATGTTTTGGTCCAAAAATAAGAAAAATTATCATTAATTATCATCCAATTATCATCCAATTATACCACGCTTCTCTGGATCTGTGGAGTCAGAGATTAGGGATGCCAGGAAAATGAAAGATTTTGTTTTCTAAGAGCAATACATGTACATGGCTTGTTAGTTGGATGTTATGATATACTGTAATGGTCCGGTCTTAATCAGATTTCATTTGTTATCTCCCTTGCAGCTGGTTATCTCCCTTTAACCAAGGTTACAAGATAAAATGGTCAATCATCATGTTATGTTTTTGCAGTTGCTTCATTTCATTTTTACCAGGAGGGAGCGCAGTGGCTCAGTGGTTGAGTGCTTGACTCGAGACCAAGGTTGGAGCCTCACAGGCGTCACTGCGTTGTGGTCTTTGAGCATGACACATTTTCCTAGCTTAGTATCGGTTCAACCCAGGAAGATCCGTCCCTGTTTAACTGAAAGATTGTTGATGGGACGTAAAGAATCAAATCAAATAAAAAAAATTACTACTAGGCCACTGTTTGCTTACAGAAGTTTCTTTTAAAATCAAATGCCATCCAAGAACCCTTAAAACGGAAATGGACTGGTCCAAATGATAACAGTGGGAAATTTCCATTCGGCTAAAATGAGTTAAAGTGACTTAAATTGGGTGTCACTAACTTTTAACTGAATCCATGACGTTCATCCTGTCATGAAGGTTCCAAAAAATGAAAAATTATTTTGTAGCTAGTAGTATTCAGCTGTTAGGTCACTGTATCGTCATGTAGTAGTCTCTTGTAAAACTAATGTGGCTAGACATTGACCTTATAGTTGAATAATACTGGCAAGTGAATGTTTAGACTGGCTCCAGTCCTTAAAACAATTTTACATCAATGTGTCATTTCATATACTTGTAGCCAGTCTTACATTGATGGAGCCATCAGAGTTAGACTGGCTACAAGTAGATGATTTGACAAATTGATGATAAATTTTTTTAAGGACTGGAGCCAGTCTAGTGTCTTTTAAACAGAAAAGTCACTCTGACAAGACTGTGCGGATGTGACAGCTAAATTAATGCCTTTAACCTAAAAGTACCAAAAACTCATTTGATAGTTTAGATAAATCCCTCCATTTATGACATACATGTAATTGACATTATAAAATGATTGACTGATTACAAAGAGCAGTCATCCCCTCAATTTAGTCCATCTAGAAGGTTGTTGGCCTGATTTTGAAGAGAAAGTCACTGACCCTAAATATATAGACATATATATGAATAATCACAGTTTAAGATAAACAAAGTTCTGAGCACAAAATTGTAGATATTTTCTTACCAGTTTGTTGTATCATTTGTTTTGGGTGCTCAAAAGAACTGTCTGATCGAGACAGTTCTTTTGAGTACCCACAACATATGTTTTCGTTGAGGAATGAGAAAATTGATTTTTGATAATGCATTCTTATCCAGGGGCCTTTGTATATATGATATTACTAATACTAACACCAGCAATAATGATTTATTATTGCATTGAATGTGGACGTATATGGACTTAATTATAATTGTTGTATATTGCTAATAGAGTTTTTGATTAAAGGGAATTGACTTTCATATTGAAGGTAGACCAGTAGTATATGGACTTGTTAATATCATAGGCATTGTTATAGCTTGAAATTTTGAATATTTTCTCATCTATGGTTTTAGCATTTGTTTTTGTTGTGAATGTGGATGTATATGGACTTAAGTATAATTGTAGTTTTTTAATAATAGAGTTTTAGATTAAAGGGAATTGTCTGTATATGAACTTAAGTATAATTGTTGTTTTTTAATAATACAGTTTTAGATTAAAGGGAATTGACTTTCATATTGAAGGTAGACCAGTAGTATATGGACTTGTTAATATCATAGGCACCCGGGAGGCACCCTGATTAAAACAGCCATCAGAGTGTTAATATCATAGGCACCCGGGGGGCACCCTGATTAAAACAGCCATCAGAGTAAGACTTGCTACAAGTTTATGATATGACACATTGATGAAAAATTGTTTTAAGGACTGGAGCCAGTCTAACTGATTAGCAATTGTTTTAGCTTGAAATTTTGAATATTTTCTTATCTATGGTTGGAGCATTTGTTTTGGTTGCTTATAATGAGCCTCTACTCAACAGATAAAGTGATAATGATGTGAAATCAATTTTGTTTTGATGTTGAGCAAATGTTACATATTAAAGGGGACGGCAACCCTGATGATTACTATGTTTTATATGAAAGATCTTAATAAACCATGGATTTTGATACCAGTTTCATCTAAATCAGTTGAAAACATAGAAGTTAAATTGTATTTGAATAATTGCAAATGGACTGTAATGGAAGCGGCCATATTGTAGGCTTAGTGATGTCACACAGCCTAATTAAATATGCCTAATCAAAATAAAAGACAAACCAATGGATTACTTTCAATTATCTTTAATAAAATATTTTCCTAATGTATAAAGCTGCTTATCTGCTGAAACACTAATGCTGTGATAGTATTGATTACTAAAAATTAAGCAGTTGAAAAAAATCTGAAAACTAATTAAATATTCAAAATGGCGGCTAAATGTTGGCCATATTGAATTCTTTAAATGCCCATAACTTCCCCATTTTTCAACCGAGTTTGATGATACCTGTATCAAAATTCATGGTTCATAGAGCTCGTTCTGATTAAACATAATGCTTATTAGGAGTGCTGTCCCCTATGATGGCAGTGGCACACAATGTCAATATTAGACTCTGAAAATTTCTTATGTATGTCAAAAAGTTTGTTCAAATATGTAAGCTTCCTTAAAAAATTCTTCTGATGGGCCATATGTTTTACATATGGCTATCAAAAGATTTTTTTTCGAGAATTTTCATTTTATTTTCTTACAAGTAATATAAAAGTACTTAAAGTCATATGAGAGAACATATTCTAAAAGTACTTGAATTCTGACATTTCATTGCTTTGACTCAAGAGAAGTCAAGATCAATGTTTATTGGATGTTGAGTCTTTGTTGAGTTAGATTCATTGAATGAGAGATTAAATCATGAATCAGTGTTGATTTTGACATATTGAATTTGATGTTAAATCATTGTGGATTTTGACATTGTATTTGATGTTGAATCAGTGTAGATTTTTTACATTGAATTTTGATGTTAAAACAATGTTGATTTAGCATTGAATTTGATGTTGAATCAATGTGGATTTTTACATTGAATTTAATTTTGAATTGATTTGGATTTTTACATTGAATTTGCTGTTGAATCAATGTGGATTTTGGCATTGAATTTGATGTTGAATGACGTTGCATGTTGAAACAATGTGGATTTTGACATGATTGGTTTTGGTGTAACATATTGGATCAAGGCTTGCAATGGTGCCTGTTAGGTTTTCTTCCAAATTAAAATCAAATGTATATGTTGATTAGGCATAATCAGCCTTGAATCTAAACCAGGTGTCTAAAAGTATTTACCTGTTCTATTAAAGCTCTTTACCCCCAGGTAGATTCGGATAGCTGGTCATTCACCTCTGAACTCTTTGCCTACTAGTGTCGTCTGCTGATAATTTTTGCAAATAGTTTGGACATCGGGCCTGATCTGGATCAAAACTATTTGGCACTCTTCTGGTATTCCTGAAAGAATTTTTCGAAAAAGTTGGTTTTGAAAATAATCAGCTAATGACAAAAAAACCTTGAAAAATTACCCAGTAGGCAAAACATTAATATCTGTTGATTTAACACACAACTTAAACCAAGATTAGATGGCAACCTAAAACAAGACCAAAAACTGGGTATATTATTCCTTTTTTTCAACAAAAAACATTTGTTGTTGAGCTCAGCGGAAGGGTCTCTCCAATGACAGTACCCTCAACACATGTTTTCATTGAGAAGTGAGGAAAATAATGACTTGGAAATGTCATACCTATGGCTTTGGCTGTAGATCAGACAAGTATCCAGGTGGCTACTTAAAGGGGACAGCAACATTGAAAACAAGTGAATCTGAAATGAAAGTCCTTAACAAACCATGCAGTCTGTCGCAAACCGGATCAAAATCGGATATAAAATAAGAAAGTTATAGTGATTGGAAATTCAGAATTCTAACTTCTTTTAAGCCAATGGATGCCGCCATTTTGAATAATTATGGAATAACTTCCTGTAAATTTCTCAATTTTATTGCAAACTGTACAGATTTTTTTTCAAAATATGTATTTTTGACAGAATAATCAATACTACTACAATTTAGTTAAAATAAGTAGTAATTAAGAAACCTAGTTATTCTATTTATGCATATTTAATTAGGGCTGTGTGACGTCACACAGCCTTAAATGGCTGTCCTCCATCAGGCTACCAATTCTCTAATATACAAACGTCTGTAACTTCCTTATTTTTCATTCAATTTTGATCTGGTTTGTGGCAGATTGCATGGTTTATTTAGAGGCTTGCATCTCAGATTCTCATGCATTCTTTGTTGCCTTCCCCTTTAAATTCTTGAATCATTGAAAGCGTTCCAGTTCCATGGTAATTATAAAGATATTGTTGATTATGTTAAAAAGAAAAAAAAATCTTATCCATGTTAGCTTTTCGAATGCTTGGTAATTTTGGATGCTTATTTGTCGTCTGCTGATTTTTTTAAAAATCAACTTTTTGTGAAAATTCTTATAGGTCAAGGAATACCATCAGAGTGTCAAACAGTTTGGAACCAGATCAGGCCCGACGATTTGTCGGGCCTGATCTGGGTCCAAACTAGTTTTCAAAGTTTATCAGCAGACGACATGACATACGTAGGTAAAGAGTTACCTGAGGTAATGACCGGAAGATGCTTTCATCTTCGAGACAGCCAATTAGTGGCATTTTGAAGTTTTTCTTGGGTATTATTAACTCTTCATCTGCTAGCAGTGAATTTTGTCGTCTGCTGATAAACTTTATCAAACAGTTTGGATCCAGACCAGATGATCTGGATCCAATCCATTTTGAGACTCTGATGGTGTTCCTAAAAGAATTTCTCGAAAAAGTTTATTTTGAAAAAAAAGTCAGCAGACGACAACAAAAAACATGAGAAATTACCCAGCATTCAAAGTGTTCAGGTGAATAGAACTTTTTGCTCCTTTGTATCATTTAAGGTGATAAAAAGGAGAGAAAAATTAATGATGTAAAATGATGTCTTATAGTCATATTAATTAGGGAGGATATGGTGTTAGCTGTTGCATGCTGGGTAATTTTGCATCAGTTTTGTCGTCTGCTGATTTTTTCCAAAATCAACTTTTTCCAAAAATTATTTCAGGAAATAACATCTGAGTGTCAAACAGTTTGGATCCAAATCAGGCCTGACAGATTGTCAGGCCTGATTTGGGTCCGAACTGTTTTCAAAGTTTATCAGCAGACGACGACAGAAGTTTAATCGTCACTAGCAGGGAAAGGGTTAATCCAATATAATTGGATGCTGAGGGCAGTTTCTGATGGTAAATGTACTAAGATATGATTTTTTTCTTTGACCTAAAAAAACTTTTTTTTTTTCTTATTTCTTGATGGAAACCTGTATGAAAAGTTGTAAAGTGCAACAATGAGACAACTTTGATGGTTTATAGACTTTTGGGTAAGATTTCAGAGGCTACTATGAACTTTGTTTTATTTGATTATTTACGTCCCATCAACAATCTTTCAGTTATGTGTTGAACTAGTACCAAGCTAGGATTAATGTTCTTGCTCAAGGACACAAGACAGTGACGTCGGTGAGGCTTGAACCCGCATTCCCTCGGTCTCGAGTCAAGCACCATACCACTGAGTCACTGCATTCCCGATACTATGAACTGGTATGAGTAATTAACAAAGTCACTTAACCCTTTACTCCATAATAACACCTTTTGACGCCTTTGAAATATCATATATTTGAAAACTTTATGGAAAATAGAGTGTTTGCTCTTTTGGAGCAAATGCTCCATTTTCCATAATATTTTCAAAATTACTCAAAACTTTACTTTAAATTTTCTTTAACTTTTTCAATGTTGTCTAAAAATAGAAAATGATGTCATGGTCTAAAAATAGCCTATGGAGTAAAGGGTTAATTACAACAAAAACATTGGGAGTGCAGTGGCTCAGTGATAGAGTGCTTGACTCAAGACCTAGGGGCCACGGGTTCGAGCCTCACTGGCGTCACTGCGTTGTGTCCTTGAGCAAGACACATTAATCCTAGCTTAGTACTGGTTCAACACAGGATGACCCGTCCATGTTGTTGATGGGACGTAAAGAATCAAATCAAACAAACAAAACAACAAAAACATGACTTGTTTTTTCATGACTAGGTTCATTTACCTTATGTTTTGATTTCTTTCAGAAAATTCAGAGAGATTTTGTGTGTACAAACGGAACAATAACTAGTGAAGAATTTATTCTGACCAAGTAACCTTTGTGCAAACAAGTGTACTAGTTATTCAGATTGGATTATAAGCGTATTAAATAGAGGAACATTTTTCTATGAGATTACACTTGGCTTAGTAAGTACTTTATTCATTCCAAAACCAATGAATTTTCGGATAGATAAACTCGAGTAAATAGAATTTATATTAAGCTCAGATCAGACTGCTCTTGTCATTCCAAAGCTACCCCAAGAACAAGATGACATTAGATTGGATAATAAGCAAGGCCCTTGAAGGGGGGGGGGGGGGTCCCAGTATCCCATATTCCTTTAATTATTTTGAAAATACCCCATATCCCTAAAATAAATATGGCAAATATCCCCAAAATTCAGAAAGCTTTGTATCCCCATATCCCTAAAATTGATCCAAGTATCCTGTTTCACTGTAAATATTTACAAAAATATCCCGTATCCCTTTAAGTTCTTGTGCTCCCTGGATGAAAAGAAAGTGAATGTGAATGGTACGTGACCAGGTCACATTTTAGTCAATTAACATCATCATTATCTTAAAAAAACTTCGTTATATTGTGTAATAGCTCTATGTTCTCTTATATACATTGCCATTTATATGTCACCTCAAAATATTAATTTACTCCACTCCAACACTCCACTTCATGGAATACACAGTGCTATCCAATTTTTTTTTATAGATGATTAGAATTGCTACAGATATATGAGTTATCGCTTTATGAACTTTGGCATGGGTGATGACTCACTAGGTGGAGATATGGAGCACAACCCACCTCAAAATCTGACTCCACTTCAACATTCCACTAATGGATTACACAGACACAGTGCTATCTTTGGTGGTATGTGGTAAAAATTATTAGAGTTCCCTCATCTTAAAGGGTACAGCAACCCTAATGATAAGTATGTTTTATCAGAAAGAGCTCTATGAACCATGAATTTTGATACAAGTATCATCAAAATCGGTTGAAAAATGGGGAAGTTATGAGCATTTAAAAATTCAATATGGCCAACATTTAGCCGCCATTTTGAATATTCAATTAGTTTTTCAACTCCTTAATTTTTAGTTATCACTACTATCACATCATCTATGTTTCAGCAGATATGCAGCTTTATACAGAAGGAAAATGTTTTATTAAAGATAGTTGCAAGTAATCCATTGGTTTGTCTTTTATTTTGATTACGCACATTTGATTAGGCTGTCACTAAGCCTACAATATGGCCGCTTCCATTACAGTCCATTTGCAAATATTCAAACGCCTACAACTTCTTAGTTTTTCAACCGATTTAGATGAAACTGGTATCAAAATTCATGGTTTATTAAGATCTTTCATTTAAAACATAGCAATCATCAGGGTTGCCGTCCCCTTTAAACTGATGGATAAGAAAATATTAACAATTTGACGCTTAAATTTTTTGTTTATCTAAACCTATGGCCATCTCATTTTTTTACAGATTGGTGATATGAGCCAACACTTGTTACAGAATATATGAGTTGTCTCGTCATGAACCCTGGCATGGGCGGCGACCCACTAGGTGGAGATATGGGGCACAAGCCCCAGCACCACGGCATGATGATCGAAGCCACCCCTTACACAATGGAACAGATGTATCCTAGTCCAGGGCCGCCAAATTATGGGTCATTTATGTTCCACCCTCCAGGGCAAGGTAGGTAACTCTTGGTATGATAAAATGACTGTTCTTTCTCCGAAGTATTGTCAATTATACATCTTCACACCTGACTAAATTAAGAAATCTGCTACCCCCCCAAATAAAAGTACTTATTCAAAATTTAATTTTCTTATTTCTCAACCAAAACCTGAGAAGAACTCTCTCAATGAAACTGATTGTTAAGAAAATATTCACAATTCTCAGCTGAAAGTTTTGGTTCATCAAAAGGACTGCCTTATTAAATGATGTCTGAATGATAAGAAAAAATCTTACTTTAACTCAAAATTCAGACCAAGCTGTCATTTGTAAAACTGAGTATCATATGCTGTTTTAGTTAGGCCGCCAGTAGCAAGTTCCCATTTGAGGCATCCGTAAAAAAATTCTGATAGCTTTAGCCATATTAAATTTTTGAGGAAAAAAGTTTTTCATGAATATAAAAGTGCTTAGCTAAAATATGAATATTTTTTTCTGACCCCTGGAGCTAGTCTGGTAATAAGCTATAGAAGGAATTCAGGCACTAAATGAAACCTGAGGATTTGATTGGATTAAATGCACACTATTATTAGATGAAACATAGCTTCATTTGTTTCTTGGTCAGAGAGTATTTATTTGCCATAACGCCAGAAAATGGATTTTTTTTCAGAGACATTGTAGGTCACGGACCAAATGACAATTTTAGTGAGTTTGTAAGATTTAGATAATTTTCTCGTATACAAGTGGTGAAGGCTCAAAGGAGCCTGTGCAAATGCTCAGTCTCGTCAGAGACTTCATCTCTCACACAAACATGATAATGGAAACATAGGACAATTTGTCCATCCCAAGAGTTTGTTAGATTTTAGTACTTATCGGTGCAAGATGACTGAAAAAATGCAAGCAGTCATTTTTTCACGAACCCGCTCATTTTTGCACAATCTTGCCAGAGCCTTCATTTTTCATACACACATATAGTGGGAAGTTGCATACCTGAGGCATTTTAAAGAATAAGCACTCTAGATTGGGGTTAGGGGCAGAGCATTCACAGTCCCAAGACACGAAATTAACTCATTGCGTACTGAGTGTCGTCTGATGATAACCTTTGCAAACAGATTAGGCCCAGATCAGGCCCAACAAAATGATGGTCCATAATGCTGTTCTTTGACAAAAAGAAATTAATGTGTATTTTTATAGACCTGATCTGGGTCCAAACTGTTTGCAAAGGTTATCAGCATATGGCGCTAGACCAAATTGGTGATGAAAAAGAAAATAGTGGTATAAGGGAAGCAACTCATTGAACTATATAATGGATAATCTTACTAGATTCAACTCCCCTGAGCAATGTTTTGTCAATTCTAGTTACCTCCCTTGATGAAAAAAATTAGCTCTATCTGACTGCATAACCAGTGTTATTGATCTGGGATTACACACAACTCTGTGTTGGCCTGCATAACTGAAGATAGACTGTTACTCTTGGGTCAAACGGCGGTCAGGGTTAAACTGAACTGTAAAGTACACAGTGATCTATTTATGGGGTAAGGTTATTTTTCACCTTGAGTGTTGTGTTGATATGCTAATTTTGAAGGGCTCAGATCACCGTCTTAGTGGGCTTAGAAATCTTGGGGCCGTTTTGTGTGTCATTAAGCTTAAGGGGTGGGATAATGACAAATATTTTTTTATTTACACGAGCAGCGTTATTATTGGTGTAAAATGACACACATGAAAGAAAAGATGATAAAAACGTTGTGAATAACATGTTCACGCCTGCCTGGTCGCATTTGAAGCGGTCATTTTTGTAATTTAAGTGGTTGTTTTAATGAGATTTTTCTCCTGAAGGCTGTTAACAATCTGTACTTAAAAACCTTTTTATATTAACTCGTTGCATGCGGGGTAATTTTTCAGGCTTTAATGTCGTCTGCTAAGTTTTATTCAAAATTAACTTTTTTTTCAGAAATATGATCAGAGAATCAAACAGTTTGGATCCAGTGCAGGCCGGACATTTTGTCGGGCCTGATCTGGGTCCAAACTGTTTGCAAAGGTTATCAGCAGATGGCTAACTAACACATAAAGAGTTATTTCACAGATATATCTCCCAATAATACTCGGAAGAGGGTTCGGGATTATGAAGAGATAGATAGATTGAGATAGATATTTAATTATTAAAGATATTTTTGGTTCCAGCTTGAGAACTTATTAACACTGCATCATAGAGGCAATTCAACCCAATATTGATCAGTTGAGAACTAGATCAATAAAGAATAAAATATGCCAACTGATGAAATATTAAAATCCAGCTGTGATATAAATATTGATTATAGCCATGTTTTTTTTATTGATTTTGAAAGGATTTTCTGCCTTTTCCCTCAGGGCTAAAATTTTGACTCTGATCCTATTGGAAAAGATAGCAACAAAACAATAGCAACAAAACAACTGTCTCATTGAGATGGTTCTTTTGAGTACCCACAACATATGTTTTAGAGGAGAACAAGAAAATTAATTTTCAATTATGCACTCTTATTTATTAAAATGCCCGATACTGATGAGGGAGCACAGTGGCTCAGTGGTAGAGTGCTTGACTTGAGACCAAGGGTCGGGTGTTTGAGCCTCACCGGCATCACTGTGTTGTGTCCTTAGGCAAGACATATTTTAATAAAAGTTTTATCCTTGCTTAGTACTGGTTCAACCCAGGAAGACCCTCCAGACATAACTGAAAAATTGTTGACTGGGACGTAAAGAATCAAATAAAAAAGAAATACAATGGTTCGGTAATTGTTCTAAAATTTTGAACGCTAGTTGCCTGCCCTAAAGCCCTAGACAAATATAGGAAAGACCCAGATCAGGCTGTTTCTGAAGAAGTAGTCTGATCAGGGTCTTGCCTGTTAGCTATTTCATACTTGGTAACGAGCGTTTTGAGAAACAATGAGAAAAGAGTTTAGAACATTTACCCTAACCAAAATTACATTGATTTTTGAGAGGGAAAAAATGTCAGTAGCTTCCCAAAGCTTTATACTGATCCCCAAATTTTTGATATTACATGTAGATCAAACATGCAAAAATTTAATTTTGCTAAATAAGCAGTAGAAAACTAGCATGCTTATAATTTCAGAACACTGTTTTGGCATACATGTATATTTGTGTAGCTCCCATTACACAGTTACGCATGTGCGTAATAAAAAAGTATTATTCAAGGGAGATAACCTAATGTGGTAAAAGTGATTTTCAATACCATAAGGAACTGCTCTTAAAGGAAAGAATTTGTTCCCAGTGGGAGCAAATTCTTTTCTTTAAGAGAAGTTCCCATTATGAAAAGGGAGGCAATTGAAGAGAATCACTGCTTTTTTCAGTAGTCTCCCCTTGATGTGCGTAACTTTTTCAGCGTTTTGACTACGCCACAAGTGTTCTAAAAAAAAATTAATGTGCCTTTAAAAACCTGTGAATGTCCGATTTTTCCTTGAGATTCTGGTTTCGGTTTCAGCTGAGAGAACATGAAAGAACATGAAAATGAATGGGAAGTAAAAAAAGTGAAAAACATTAAAAAATAAATTCAGTCAGTAGATT
Source organism: Loripinus fragilis (assembly GCA_964019695.1). Lineage (NCBI taxonomy): Eukaryota > Metazoa > Mollusca > Bivalvia > Lucinida > Lucinidae > Loripinus > Loripinus fragilis. Next base: position 52,486,832 of record OZ026531.1, read on the forward strand.
ATGCTAAAAGTACAGGTATAAAATGTCATAAAATGTGGTGGATCAGGAAATAAGCTAGGGACGATTAGGGGAAATTAGTCGACCTAGGGGCCAAAATCTGGTCCTAAATGGGATGTAGGGAGAAGTGGGAGTCTCCTTAAAACAAAAAAAAATTTTTTTTAGGGAGACTCGTTTCCATTCTGTCGACCACCATACAAACGTAAGCTGTGCTGACCACAGTGCTTACTACCACTGCATTCATATTTCTCCTTCCAATTAATGGCAATGTATGTGTAATCTTAACCGACAGAAAATTTCGTAATTTTGCCCTGTAACTTCTCCCTATTTGACTGTCACTTCTCCCTAATTTACCTTGAGGGAGAAGTCTCCCTACTGTCAGGGCCCAGCTTGAGCCCTGGTGGATCCAGAAACAAAATAAATATACATGTAATAAAGTAAATGGCATTTTGTTCTGAATTCTTTCACAAACAACAAATACAAAGAAACTGTCCTTGATAATGCACCAGTCATTTGTAACCCCAGCCCTGGGGAACAGCCGGGACTTAACTTTTCGTCAAGCAATTCCCAGCTACATTTGTATAACTCCCACCCTGTAGGGACAGCCAGCTGGTAAAACCATGGCAGATTTCCACCACAGTGCATAGGTTTAGATAAACACAAATTTTGAGCGTACAATTGTTAATATTTTATTACAATCAGTTTTAACATATGAGCCATGGCACGTGATTTCCAACAATGTGGCATTTTGACAAGTGTAACACGACTCAGACGAACCTGTGCAGCCTCCTTTTAAGCTTAGAAACTCCAAATTATGTTCAATCAGTAGCTTAATACTCATAGAATATTCAAGCGACTATCTAGACTCTGATCACACTGCAGGCTGATCTGAGGCTTTGGTGGTCGCACATACCACATTGTTGGAAATCTCATGTTGCGGCTCAATTATGTTTTGGGTGCTAAAAAGAATCGTCTCATGGAGACGGTTCTTTTGAGTACCCACAACATATGTTTTTTTGGTTGAGAAATAAGAAAATAAGTTTTTTGTTAGCCCTCTTAACTAAAGTCTGTTACATTGTACTGCCTTTTTTGTTAGCCCTCTTAACTAAAGTCTGTTACATTGCACTGCCTAGATATAAAAAATCCACGGCATTTACCCCACACTGTGGGGACAATGCATAAGTAAAGACAAGGCACTTTTGCCTGGGTATCCCCTTGTCTGCTCATGGAAAGTACTGAATTAGGCAGATTAGGCAGATTATAATAGCTTTTCTGATATATTTACAGTCTATCTAAAGACAATAAACCTTTTTAAGTTAAAATACAGGTCAACCTCGTTATGTCAAACTTGCCTATCTCGAATACACGGCCTATGGCGAAGTGATCATCCATTCCCGAATTTTTCCCCAATATTGCACTGTAATTCGACCTTGCTTATGTCAAACTCGGTTATCATGAAAACTCGGCTATTTCGAAGCGATTTTTCATTCCATAAAGCCAATTTTCCCTTTGTTTACCACTGCTTGTATCGAAGTGGTCAAAAAGTGAAACGGTCTAATGACAAACAAAGTAATTTACCTGATTGATCGAACAATAGCCTTAATTTCAGCCCAAATAATCCATTGTTGCAAGTATTCGCCAATTAGTTATAGTGTTTAACAATTAACAATTGATCAGCTGTTTGTGTAGATAATTGACCCGATTGACCTTGACATGACCACTCAGGTGTGTTCGATTGGAGCATCAGAAAATTAGCGGTCCCTTTCAAATTTTAATGACTTAATATTGTTCATCGGTGTCTTTTGAACAGTCCTTAGATTGCTGTGAGATATTTCGATATTAAAGGGTGTAATATTTCTTCATGTGAAGACATTGATAAGACTGCAAGAGTGCAGCCTAATCTGATTCAGCTAGAATATCTGTGGTTCTGCTCCGACAAAATTGACGTTTTTTCAGTGATGTGTGCTGCAAAGATCTCCGTTTTAGCTATCTATATGCTCTCGTATATGGAGATATTAACTTGTTTTGTTTGATGTTTGCTTGTTTTATTTTATTATGTAATTAAAATGGAAATAAAACAACTCCAAAAAATTTTTCTTTTATCTTTATTTCAATCCAGTTTTGAGTAGAAACAGTTTTACTACGTCTGTACTGCAAATGTATATCGTAGGAAATCTGGTTCAACAAAATTCAACATGTATACTGTATTTTGGTTACGTCACATTTTGGCTATGTCGAACTTCGGATAACTCGAAGTATTTTCTCCATTCCCTTGGACTTTGAGATAACGAGGTTGACCTGTATTAATATTTTGAAGTCATACAGTATACTGCAAGTTTAAAAATTTGAATTTCAAAAGTTCAGGATTTTGGAAATTTTGAACTTTCACCCATGGCAGTACAATATAGCATTAGTTTTTTTATGTTTTCAGGGGGACAGTTGTTTGACAGTCAAGGAATGTATACCGAACTACAGAGCCCCACGACGATGTCAGAACAGAGTATGTCTCCGTCACCGCCCCCACCCCCCAGGATGTATAAACCATGTGTTGTATGTGTTGACAAATCTTCAGGATATCATTATGGTGTTAGCTCATGTGAGGGATGTAAGGTAATTATTTTCCCGCCATTGAATTTTGACAATTTTCCGCCATTTTTTTCCGCCATGGAAGTCATCTGCTTTGTCATCTGCTTTGTATTTTGTTAATTTTATAAGACTTTCACATGGGTGAAAGTTTTCAGGATTATTCCTGAATTCAGGAATTTGAGGCTGACTTTCCACAGAAAGTCAGCCTCAAAATCCTGAATTAGGCAGATTCTTGTAGCTTCTTTGATTTAATTTCAGTTTATATAAAGACAATTGACCATTTAAACTTGAAATTGTTGATATTTATAGGCGTATTGCAAGTTTTACGATTTGATTTTCAAAAGTTCAGGATTTTGAAAATGTTGAACTTTCACTCATGCTTTCACCAATGAATGAACATAACTCTTTGCATGCTTGGTAAATTTTCATGCTTGACGTTTGCGGACTGTTTTCAAAATATAACTTTTTCAAAATGTTGTCTGTGCTTAACTCTCTAATTGCTGAGGACGCCTTTTGTCAGCTGCTGATAACCTTCACAAACAGTTTGGACCCAGATCAGGACCGACATGTCGGTCCTGGTCTGGATACAAAGTGTTTGACACTCTGATGACGCTGGATATTTTTGAAGTAGTTAATTTTGAAAAAAGTCAGCAGACGACAAGCATTGAAAACTACCAAGCATGCAAATCGTTTAAAATTGTGTCACAAAATTCGCCATCTGTTGCATGGGCTGTTTGCGCTTCAATGGTTTAACAAAAAAGATAAAAAAAATCTTGGTTTGTGCATATGCTAAAAAAATTAGTCATATAAAGTTACAAAAAAGCTTTAACCATTATCCTGCCTAAATTTAACTGTCATAAAAAGATGTTGTCTGCTAATTTTGTCTGCTGCATAAATTCATAACTCTAATCATTTGTATGGGTGAAAGTTTTCAGGATTATTCCTGAATTCAGGAGTTTGAGGCTGACTTTCCATAGAAAGTAAGCCTAAAAATGCTGAATTAGGAAGATTATAATAGGTTTTCCTGTTTATATACATACTGATCCTTTAAACTTGAAATTATGAATATTTAGTGGGCATACTGCAAGTTTTAAGATTGGAGTTTCAAAAGTTCAGTATTTTGGAAATTTTGAACTTTCACCCATGCATTTGCATTCCAGATAACTTTTACAATGGGAGCAAACACTATGAACTCTAATCAGACTGCTCCCAATGGAGCAGTCTGATCAGGGTCCATATTGTTTGCATTTGCAATATAGGCTATCAAAGTACAAAAGCAGATGAGAGAGTAGATGACAATTTTTGTGAAATGGCGGGAAAAGGTAAAGTCAGCAGCAGTGTCGTCTGCTGTTTAAACTTGGGAAGCCAAATTTTCAACAAAAAGTGTAGAATCAACTCAGACTGCAAAGATAGAGCATTCTGACCAGGGTCTGAACATTTTCCTGGGACCTAACTCTTTGCCCACTGGGAATTGTTTCCCCGCTTTTTTGTCGTCTGCTGATATTTTTCAAAATAATTTTTTTTGAAAAATTCTTTCTGGGATACCAGCTGAGTGTCAAGCAGATTGGATCTGGATCAGGCCAGATGTTTTGTCTGGCCTAATCTGGGTCCAAACTGTTTGCGAAATTTATCAGCAGACGACATTGATTAAGTAAGCCATTCACAGCAGCAGAACAAGGTTTTGTCTGGATGTAAAAGAGTTAGATTTCACTACGCAGTTTTGGATTGTCTCGTATTTCAAGTTCGGCCTGTTTGGCTAGAATTTTTTTATTAGTTGATTTACAAACCCTCCTTCAGTAATTTTCCAGAGGGTAGAACAAAAAAATATAACTTCTTAAATTATATTTTTATTTTACATGTATCTGCCGACTCTAAATATTATTTGTTTCTTTGAAAAAAGTAGTATATTTTTGAGGTTCTGTCTGTTTATTTATGAGATTGAAACTGTTAAAAGTGACAGCTCACTATGCAAATTTTTAGGAAAATGATGAAATAATTAATTTAATACAGACTGTTGGTTTACCTAACTAGTTTTACTTTTTTTCTTGATATTTAAAAAAAAGCTCTGAAAAAGACCAGTCAACCGGTCATTTTCAGAGCTTTTTTCCACCCTTAGCCCTTTTCTTGCTAGCAGCTACTCAGTTATACTTACTTGAAAGTTATATTATTAATTTACCTGTAAAATGATTGACAGCTCATTTCAATAATTTACCTGTTAAATGATTGACAGCTCATATCATTAATTTACCTGTAAAATGATTGACAGCTCATTTCATTAATTTACCGGTAAAATGATTGACAGCTCATTTCATTAATTTACCTGTAAAATGATTGACAGCTCATTTCATTAATTTACCTGTAAACTGGTCGACAGCTCGTTTCATTAATTTACCTGTAAAATGATTGACAGCTCATTTCATTAATTTACCTGTAAAATGATTGACAGCTCATTTCATTAATTTACCTGTAAAATGATCGACAGCTCATTTCATTAATTTAACTGTAAAATGACTGACAGCTCATTTCATTAATTAACCTGTAAAATGATTGACAGCTCATTTTGTTAATTTTCCTGTAAAATGATCGACAGCTCATTTCATTAGTTTACCTGTAAAATGATCGACAGCTCATTTCATTAATTTACCTGTAAAATGATCTACAGCTCATTTCATTAATTACCTGTAAAATGATTGACAGCTCATTTTGTTAATTTTCCTGTAAAATGATTGACAGCTCATTTCATTAATTTACCTGTAAAATGATTGACAGCTCATTTCATTAATTTACCTGTAAAATGATTGACAGCTCATTTTGTTAATTTTCCTGTAAAATGATTGACAGCTCATTTTGTTGATTTTCCTGTAAAATGATTGACAGCTCATTTTGTTAATTTTCCTGTAAAATGAATGACAGCTCAGTTTGTTAATTTTCCTGTAAAATGACTGACAGCTCATTTCATTAATTTACCTGTAAAATGATTGACAGCTCATTTCATTAATTTACCTGTAAAATGATTGACAGCTCATTTCATTAATTTACCTGTAAAATAATTGACAGCTCATTATATGAGCTGTCAATCATTTTACAGGTAAATTTCACAGCAAAGCAACAACCAATCAAATTAAAGATAATAGCTACAGCATCTACTGTAGATTTTAACTATTTTTGGAGGGACTATTACTTACTTACTTACTTAATCCTGGTTTGATATTTAGACTGCAGATAGTTTCCCAGTTCCTGGGGTAAGCTGCAGTTAGCTTGTCCTTCTCACACCAGATCTCCAGGCTTCTCTGTTCTGGAGATCAATGCCTTCTAGGTTGCACACATCGACATCCGTTTTAACACACTCCAAGACTTCCTTGGTCTCCCATGTCCTCTAGGGCCAGGGATGGCGATACTGGTTGGTATTCGAAAATGAAATAGGGTAGTTGATTTAGCCTTTTGTTGTCCACTTCTGCTTTTAAGGAGTAACAAAATGTTTTTTACCATCTTTTTTTACAGGGATTTTTCCGACGAAGTGTTCAAAAGAACATACAATATATTTGATTTTTTTTTACAGGGATTCTTCCGACGAAGTGTTCAAAAGAAAATGCAATATACTTGATCTTTTTTTTACAGGGATTTTTCCGACGAAGTGTTCAAAAAACATTCAATATACTTGATCTTTTTTTGTACAGGGATTTTTCCGACGAAGTGTTCAAAAGAACATGCAATATACTTGATCTTTTTTACAGGGATTTTTCTGACGAAGTGTTCAAAAGAACATGCAATATACTTGATCTTTTTTTTTAAAGGGATTTTTCCGGAGGAGTGTTCAAAAGAACATGCAATATACTTGCCACAAAGATAAGAATTGTCCCATCAACAAGGTGACACGTAACCGGTGCCAGTATTGTAGACTTCAGAAGTGCTTCGCCATGGGCATGTCTAAAGAAGGTAAAAATTCTAGGACTTTTAGTGTTTAACATTTATTGCAACTCTTGGTCGAAAGTTGCTTCTTTCTTTATTCTTTCTCACTACTTTTTAGTCCCAGAAGAGGTCTTGAAAGTCGTTTCTGACGCTCAATTTCTTTATTCTTTCTCACTCCTTTTTTAGTCACAGAACAGGTTACTTAGCTGTTGAAATGTGCACCTCCAATATTGAAACCACAACGATTGTGTCTAGATTTATACTTTCACCTTGGTGAATATGTTAATGGCATTGCGTTCATCTTAAACATTTTCTCTCAGTATGATATGGGCCTTATCACAAGAAAACCTGGCTTTGTTGCGTGCAAATAACAATTGCGCAGACCAGCCTGCAGGTTTTCTTGTGACTAGGCATGTTTATTAAAAATGCTGCAGTTAAATCGTTATTAGATATATGGTTGAGGATAACATTTTACAAAGTTCTGCTTTTGTGCTGCTGTAAAAGCTAACAGAGCAACCATTCATCTGATACATGACCATATAACAGCTGGAAATCATGGAAAACCTTGAAAATTGTCCAAAAAAGCTCCATGCATGGAAAAATCAAAGAATTTGAAAAAAACTGAATAATCATGGAAAAATAATGGAATTTTGTGAAATAATTTGATGAAACCAAGACACACAAAACTTGTGTGTTTGACAGCCAGTTTTCTGGCTGCTGGTGGTTTCAAGTTTTAATTATTTCAAAGTGCATGCATGATCTACAAGCATGCTTATTTAAATACATAATTAGCTTCATGTTCACCACGCTGAGCATAAATATGGAGGTTGGAGGCCATGTTTAAATAGTCATGGAAATCACATTGTTGATCATGGAAAATAATGGAATAATAATGGAATTGTGTTTTTGAATTTCTGTGGGAACCCTGTTATACACAAAGATATACCTTGACATATGAAAAGTTTGAATTCATTTATCCCTTAATTTACTGTTGCTTTTTATATCATGTTTACCCTAAAGATTCAGGTAGATGCAGGGCTTTATCCAGCAGTTTGGGGGAAAAGCCCATGGCCAAAACTGGGGAAAATTATTGACTTAATGTCAAAATTGGGAAAAATTATCGATATAAAACAATATATATGAAAGCAAAATTTATCCTAAAAAACAAGTTATTTTAGATTGTTTTTATTCCAAGCATAAGTGTTTAAGTAAGTCATTGATTCTCACAAGTTGAAGAGGTCTGTAATTTTTTTTATTTTATTTTTTTTAAATCAAACTTCAAATTTTTCGAGGTTTTACTGTATTTTGGAAAGGTAAATTTGTCTGATACTTACGGTAAATATGGTATACTTGTATTCTGTGCTATTTTGGTTGCTTCCTACTGTTACTGTCCTGCCAGCCAAGAGTGACAGCTACATCATGTTTTGCTTACATTTGCTAAGTAAAACTTTAACTTGTACACTCCACTTGAGCTAACGCGGATAGGATTAATACACAAGTGATCTATCGGTTATAAGCCCTGATAAATTTGTAAACAAACATGACCTCACTGTCACTCTTGGCTGGCAGGACAGTAGGGCTGCTTTAATCCTATTTTGTGTTGCTTATCACTGAGTGGTCATTTCTTTCTTGCACATGGTTTAATGCATTGCTTTTCTATGTATAGCTTGTGTAGCTATTTATATCTATGCATTGCTATTTATAGCTTTGTATTGCTATTTATAGCATTATCTATTCATATAGCTTTCTTGCATAATCAGCCACTGGCACTATAATTTTAATTTTCTTTGGACTTTTATTTATTTTAACTGTTATGTTTTGTGCTACATTTAGCTTTCTGTGGTCCTGGATGGAAACCAGTTGCTTTTTGCAGTGGAGTTTTAGGACTGGGGTAGGCAAGGTGCAATTTTTATCCTATAACCATGAAAGCACCAATTCACTAATTTAGCATTTCATAAAATGAAAGATCTCAAGATTAGCTCTCAATAACAAATTAGCAATCTATTATTATCATCCAAAAGCCTACCTAAAGCTTTATATAGGAAAAAATTAAGTTGAGAAACTTTCTCACATATGAAGCAGTTTTAATGTGTTCCATAAACATTTGTTTACTGAAAACAGAAGGAGAACTGTTTTTGCAATTTCCTATATCAGGTCTATTGCCTACTTTTCCTTATAATAGGCTAGCCTATCAGTATTTATGACCTGTCAAATGGCAGCACCTATATGTACTGTATATATCGGCAAATAAAGCTGAAAATGAAAACTCATTGGTTTAGATAAACAAATATTTTCCTTCTAAAATTGTAAATATTTTCTTACCCATAATTTTTAGCATAAGTTTTGGGTGCTCAAAAGAAGTGTCTCATTGAGATGGTTCTTTTGAGTACCCACAACTTATGTTTTGGTTGAGAAATAAAAAACAACAACATTTTCCTGTTACACTTTCTAAACAGAAGGACTGAATCCGAATATAATACTGGGAATCTGTGGATGATCCATCATGAAGCTGGCTGTAGATGAGGCTGACCAATTTACTCATCTCTCAGCAAAGAAATTTCTGTTTAAAATTTTAAATGTTTTCTTACTCATAATTTTCAGCATATGTTTTGGGTGCTCAAAAGAACCATCTCATTGAGAAGGTTCTTTTGAATTATACCCACAACATATGTTTTGGTTGAGAAATAAAAAAAAAAATTCCGTTAACACAAAAAAGTTTTTATGAAAAAAAAGTTTTTATTTAATTCCTTAACGGCCAGGAACGTCATGTAGTCATTTTCATTTATCGAGTTGATACAGAATAATTCTAACGTATATTATGTAAGTGAAGGTGGTGGGGTACTTTTTCATGGAATGCATTTTGTTGGCATGTAATATATTGTCTGTATGTCTGTTTTATATATTTTAGGGTTGTCCTGTAACAAAGGTAAACCTCCATTTTGTACATCGGTGTAAATTTACAAAAAAAAAACAACAAACCTAAACGAACAAATAATGAATCCCCAATGGTTTCTATCTGGGACTTACCCCACCCACCTAATATACCCCTTAGTTATAACTAGTGTATAGTATTGGTATATGTATAGACCTACGTAGAGGGTTGGCAAAAATCATGTTTTTGAGTAATATAGTGACTTATACAAGTTTTAATCTTTAAAAATGGCTGGAATATCATATAAAATGATAAAATAAACATGGAATTTATGCTACTACACTAGTATGCTACAATAGTATAGACATTCAAAATGTCCATATTTTTTCAGAAATGCATGGTTTTACTGATGGATAAGAAAACATTCAGAATATTTGCTTATCTTTTCTAAAATTGATGATCTGAGTGAGTGAGTGTACTAATCAACCAATCCTAGTTATTTTAATCAAAAATACTGATTTAATTTTCACAGATCATTTATTCATCTGCTAAGTTAATTACAGCAGTGTTTATTGCCTATATCTAAACATCTGTGAGCAGCCATCTTACAGCAATTGGCCTTAAACAGATACACATTAACCTCTATCCAGGTCAGCTACATGATTCATAGCAGCACCTTTCAGTGGGTTACATACATTTCTTCATTTCAATATTGGATTATGGATAATCTGTTTTAATTACAAAGAAGAATATCATTTCAGGACTTCAGAATTGCAGTGAAAGAGAATTTAGGGCGAAGATTTAGTCCTAGTAAATTGCATTTAAGCCCCCCGGTGGCTTAGGCTGCTGTCCGTTCTAAGGTGGTGGGTCTGTTGTTGTTGATCTTTTGTTTAATGTACTTCCCATTGTTTGTGGGAGCTCTGTGTTTGTATTTGTTTTGTTATCCATTCTAGTTTTGCAATCATCTTGAAGAGGATGAGAAAGCTGGTTGCTTTGCTAATATTGTCTTACAGATGTATTGTTACTATAAATAGTCTGTGGCTCTTCCTCACAGTGCCGTGAGTTGGTCTGCAGTGTGTGATTGGGGTATTTCCTGATCATACTCACTAACTTATGGCGTTTATTTGAATAAATTAAGTTTCTATTGGTAAAGGGGGTTAGCTCTTTGGGTGCTTGGAAGCTGGGAGGAGTTAGTACATTTTAGTACTTTAAAAAAAAAGAGCACTTGACAAAGTTTTTTTTTCTTCACGTTTTTTGCACATCATTTTTGCCAACATTTAATGATGTAGAGTTAGGATGTTAACTCGTTATAGCTCAGGTTCTAATGGCTTAAAGTATCTGTGTAACCCTTTGTATTGAACTGGATTTTCCCATACATATGGGCACTGTGTATTCTATGGAATGGAGTCTTGGCGGGGAGTTTTGGAGTCAAGTATTGGAGTGGAATGGAGTTAGATTTTGGAGTGGCAAAAGTAGAATTGAGTGCAGTTACGATGTGTGTTACTGATCCATCACTATTGCAAGATAGCATAAAACATGGCCACACACACACATCACATCACTGACTCCACTCCACTCTAATACTCTGCTCCAAAAAACTCCACTCCAAGACTCCACTCTATAGACTACAAGGTGCCTACATATTGATACAATAAGTATGGGACTGTACATTGTGTACTTTAATAAGGGGTCACAGGTGAGAGGTTCTAATGTATGACGTATTTTGGCCCCTGAAGGTGGCTTTAAGCAAAGCAAACTGTGTAGACCCTGATGTAATACAGCATTATGCTGCATTTCATCTGGGTCTGCTGCATTTCATCTGGGTCTTCACTGTTTGCCAAAGTACCAGTCTCATTGAGACAGTTCTTTGGAGAACATACAACATGCCTTTTGGTTGAGAAATAAGAAAATTGATTTTTCATTACACACTCTTAACTAAAGGCCTGTATGTTTTTCGGCCCCTTTAAGGTGGCTTTAATCATACCAAACTGTGTAGACCCTGATGAAATACAGCATTTATTTTCAGTGTTTGCCAAAGTACCAGTTTAGGGATTTCCAGTATTCAAAGGGTTAAAGGGGCAGCAACAGTGTTACAAAAAAAAAATTGAGCATAAAATTGTAAATATTTTCTTACCAATAAGTTGCAAGATATATTTTGGGTGCTCAAAAAAAATGTCTCGTTAAGACGGTTCTTTGGAGTACCCACAACATTAGATTTGGTTGAGAGATAAGAAAATAAACATTTTGGTACGTTCTCTTAACTAAAGGCCTGGTGTTAGCAAGTGAATCTGCAGATAACAAAATTCATGAAAAATTGTCCAAAATGCAAAGCATTATAGTGAGAGTTGACCATAATATCATGGGTGAAAGTTTTCAGGATTATTCCTGAATTCAGGATTTTGAGGCTAGACTTTCCACAGAAAGTCAGCCTCAAAATCCTGAATTAGGATGATTATAATAGCTTTTCTGTCTTGTATTCAAGTTATCTAAAGACAATTGACCATTTAAACTTGTAACTGCTAATATCTTGTAGGCATATTGCAAGTTTAAGATTTGAATTTCTAAAGTTCAGGATTTTCGAAATTTTGAACTTTCAACCATGTAATATACTCCCACCCATAATTTATGCTTCATATAGATGTAGTTTGTATTTATAGATCCTGAACTGGCCCACTTGCCTTTTCATATCCCTTCTTTTCCAGTTTGCCCTCTTTCCCCATAACTCTATTGAAAAATGTTGCAATAAGGTGCAGGATTTCTGGAAGGGGGTTCAGGGTGTATGAAAAGGGGGTGAGGGTGTTGATTTGCCGATTTTTCCTCGTTTTTCTGAAATATCACCGTGAAATGAAAAAAAATTGGTCTCAAAGGAACCCCCTTAACCTCACGCGTAATGTAATTTCTGAATGATTCTCAGGCCTTGATCCAGTTTAGATTGCATACTTCAAAACTATTTTTCTTATTTCTCAACCATTAAGCATGTGTTGTGGTTTAACACTCAAAAGAACCTCTCAGTGAGATGGTTCTTTTGAGCACCCAAAACACACGTTTAATCTGATTGCTAAGTGTTACGTTCAAAATGTTTACAAATAACTGGACCTTTCATTCTTGATATTTTTAACCCTTTCCTTCATGAATATTCATGCTAAGCTCCACCCACTATGAATAATTATATAAATAAACTTTGACTTTTGTACATAGAACAAATAGTTAAAATAACGTGTCAGGTCCAATATACTTCTACCATGACCTCTAAGTAGTGACCCTTGATTCATTCAATGCATTTACCGTTAAAGTCACGCCTCAAAGCATTTTGTGGAAGTATAGTGTAGGATCTTATCTAATCATATTTCCCTAAGCAAATACCCTGATCAGGCAGCCCCTAGAGGAGCTGCCTCACAGATCTGGGTCAGCTCTGTTTGCAAAAGTCTTAAAAGACATCTCTATTAGATAAAGGGTTAATCACAGGTTTAGATAAACAAAAATTTTCAGCATAAAATTGTAAATATTTTCTTGCCCATAAGTTTTAACATATGTTTCGAGTGCTCATAATTACTGTCTCATCGAGATGGTTCTTTTGAGTACCCACAACATATGTTTTGGTTTAGAAAAGAAAAATAATTTTCTGTTACACACTCTTAACTAAAGGCCATGGGTTATAAATGTTACTTTTTCATCCAGCATGGCAAAAAATCTGTTGCATGAATTATTGATTGCATGATCTGGCGCATGTTTTGCTTGAAGTAAAGTTGTTTTTGTATGAGTTTTTTGGTGGCTTGTGTTAACATTATTGAGCTATTCAGTGTTATTTTATGACAAAATAAATTCAGGGCATGGGTAGACTGGTATCAGTCCACTATATGCATTAATAGCATTTATAATTACACAAGAAGCCAGCTGATCTAGGTCTACACTGTTTTCGATTGGCATTAAATTTTATAAATTTATGAGCATAGTGTATTACTTTTTAGGGCAAAACAGCCTGTGAACAGCTTGCCTCTCTATGACGTTTGTATGTCACTGTGGCTTGTATAGTAAAACATGTCTTAAGCGACCACTCAAAGAAGACCAAAAAGAAGATTTTCAAGACCATTAATCACTTAATGCAGGTCAAAAATATTGCAGAATGCTCAAAGAGAGCATTCTGCAATACTTTCGACTTTCATTTACCTACCATCTGTCTTTAAAACGGGGAACAGACAAAAGCCCACTGGGACAAAAGCCCACTAGGACAAAAGCCCACTGGACAATATCCCACTGGACAAAAGCCCACTACTTAATTTGGCAGGGTGGACAAAAGCCCACTTCTTTGAAAAAAATAGGTTTAAGTCCTTTATACAACTTTTAACCCTGATCAGACTGCTCCTTCAGGGTATATCACACCTGCCCTGTGTTTTCACTTACATTATTATTTCTCCTGTTGTGACAAACAACTTAATATGGGTGTTAAAAGCCATTTATATTTGAATAAAATCAATTTACAGTTTGGGTCAAACAATCTATTATAATTGGAAACATATGTCTAATTAATCAATATTTTTTTTTTTTTTTGGGGGGGGTGGGGGGGGGGGGGGGGGTCAGAAAACTGAATATTTTTGGAGGTATGAAGATTTTGTGGATATTTTTCGGGGGCTATCACAAAATTGGACTATTATATTCAGAGGTCATTTCTATGCATTTTAGGGTCTTTTCTGAAGGTCAAGATACAGAATGGAGGATATTTTTTGGGTTGCTAAATTTTTCAAATTTTTATTTGGGGGGATTTTTTTTGGGGGGTGGGGGAGAGTGATCAGTGGCCCTCCCCTATCCCCCTGGAGTTGGCTATCAGTTCCAACCTATCCCTGTTAAATGCAAATAAGTGGGCTTTTGTCCTAGTGGGCTTTTGTCCCAGTGGGCTTTTGCCCTAGTGGGCTATTGTCCAGTGGGCTTTTGTCCTAGTGGGCTTTTGTCCTAGTGGGCTTTTGTCCTACACTCCTTTAAAACCTATGTTTTGTCTATTTTTGAGTGGCCACTCTAGACAGGGTTCACTGTATATGTCAGCTGATCTGGGTCTACACTGTTTTCGATTGGCATTAAATTTTGTAAATTTATGAGCGTAGTGCATTACTTTTTAGGGTAAAAACAGTATGTGAACAGCTTGCCTCTATGACGTTTGTATGTCACTGTCGCTTGTATATGTCATTTGATCTGGGCTATCACTGTTTTCGATTGTGATTAAATTTTGTAAAATTATGAGCCTAGCGCACTACTTTTAAGGACAAAGACAGTATAGGAACAGCTTGCCTCTATGACATTTGTATTTCACTGTGGCTTGTTTAAGTCAGTTGATCTGGGTCTACACATTTTTCAATTGGCATTAAATGTTGTAATATTTTAAGCGTAGTGCGCTACTTTTTAGGAAAAAAACAGTATGATCTATGACATTTGAATGTCACTGTGGCTTGTGTATGTCAGCTGATCTGGGTCTACACTGTTTTCAGTTGGCATTTATTTTGTAAAATTATGAGCCTAGTGCACTACTTATTAGGAAAAAAAAGCAATATGCGAACAGCTTGCCTCTATGACGTTTGTATGTCACTGTGGCTTGAAAGGGCTATCACTGTTCTTACTTGAAGGAAACATTGGAAAAGAGCCCCTATGTCAAATAAGAACTTATACAGGCCAACCTGCAGTGAGATAAAGCTTATTGCATTTGCATATTTTTATTCTTTTAATTAACGTGATAGTTCAACCAAATTGTGATAAAGTTAGGGTTGGCACAGGCTTGAAAAGAACTTAAATTTAGAGGGCTTTCTTGAAAAGTCCTTGAAATTAAATCTGCCTTGAAAAGTACTGGAAAATCACTCAAAAGCCTTGAAAAGTCCTTGAATTCTACTATTTTCTGTAGGACTTAGCACTATTGAAAGAGACCGAAATCAGTATAAAATTGTTTTGCCTTTATTTGGTGCAGCATATGCTGCACCAAATATAGGCAAAACAATTTTATACTAATTTTCTAATACTAATGTCTCCATTATCTCAGTCTAGCATTTCTTAAGTCAAATGTCAGGCCTGATCTGGATGCAACTGTTTGACATTCTGATGGTATTCCTAAAAGAATTTCCTGAAAATGATAATTTTGAAAAAAATCAGCGGAGACAAAAAAAGCATGCAAGTTTACTCAGCAATTTGCAAAGAGTTAATTAAAGCCCCAATCACAATGCAGCAGAAGAGTTTATTGTTGAAGTTTATCCTCACTGCCAGTACTCTCAGTGCTTTGATATTTTTCAGCGGTGAGAAATGACAGGAATAAAAAGAAGAAACCTACTAAATCGGAGAGTATCTGCCCGAGTCCAGAAACAGATGAACTCACCGTAGACGAACTCTCGTTACTCCAGGAAATCCTTGAAGCTCACCGAGTGACTTATTTTCAGGAAGAGTTAGCCCCCTTGTCACCTCTCAGTTTTAACAGCATCAAACTAGTTGGACTGAGTGAAGCGTGTAAGGAGTCTAAAGAAAAAGAAAAGAAGAATGAACCAAACTTTCCAAATAAGGTAGGTAACTCTACTTGAGTTATAGTGATTTGTTGAGCAATAAATCACAGTTTGAAGGTTAGTTCTAAAGTAGACTATAGTAGGAGTGCAATGTGCAAGCAGTGTATAGTACAAACAGTAGGGAATGTCTTTGAAATATGGTACTTTCAAAATAATTATAAGGTGCTTTAAAACATATGATATACACAACATCAAAATCAGTGTTGATTTTAAAACTATGGTATATTGGTATTGTTTAATTTTGGTGGATTTATAATATAAAGACCTTAAAAGTAATTTCAAATTTTACAGGGGTTACACCTACAGGACATAATTTACTAAGGGGAGCAAATTCTTTCCTTTAAGATTAAATCCCTTTTAGATGGGGTTTCTCCCCAGGGGAAATTTACATTAGCATCAGAAAGTTATTTTATTGATACAGATAGCAAGAAAACATGGATTTTATATCTTTTTTTCAGGAACAAAAGAAAGAATTAACAGCTGAAAATATTATGTTGTGGGAAAAAATAACAGAACTGTCTTCACGAGGGATTTTAAAAATTGTGGACTTTGCTAAAAAAATTCCTGGATTTTTAACTCTTCCAACGTCTGATCAAATCACTCTTTTAAAGGCAGCTTGTTTAGAGATTATGGTAGGTATTTTTGATGGATTTTTTCCCTCCTGTTGAATTAGGGAGGGAGAAGTAACAGCTCCGAATTGAGAAATGATTGCACACGATTTGACATTTTCATTATATTTTATGAATTTCCTAGATGGATATGATCCAAATATGCAATAAATTGAATGCTGAAAAAGCAAACAAATAGTCCCCGATCAAACTGCTCCTATAGGAGCAGTTTGAACTGGGACTATTTGAGACACAACATGTGATTTCCAACAATGTGGTATGTGCGACCAGCAAAGTCTCAGATCAGCCTGGGCATTGGCACAGTCTGATCAGAGCCTTTGCTAGTCGCTTGAATATTCTATGAGTGTTAAGCTACTGAACTGAACATCATTTCGAGTTTCTAAACTTAAAAGGAGGCTGCACAGGTTCATCTGAAAGTAAACTTGTCAAAATACCACATTGTTGCAGGGAATAAGCTAGGGGGCGACTAGGGCAAAATAGTCGCCCTAAGGGCCAAAATTTTGCCCAAAATGGGACCCAGGGAGTAGTGGGAGTCTCCCTAAAAAAAATAGGGAGACTCATTTTCATTCTGTTATTACACAAATGCAAGCTGTGGTTTCTTCTTCCATTAAATGGCATTTGTACATGGCTAATTTGCTTCTAAATTGACAGAAAATGTTATAATTTTGCACTATAGCTTCTCCCTATCTGATGGTCACTTCTCCCTAATTTTCCTGCAGGGAGAAGTCAATTCTCCCTACTGTCAAGGCCCAGCTTGAACCCTGTTGTTGGAAATTACATGACTCGGCTCATTTGTCTTGCACATGTTTTTGTCTTGTTACATATATCTGGCTCTGGCAATCAAAGACATTGAAATGGTAAAAATCAAATCAACAAGCTTCATTGAAACTAAATGTCTATTGGCAAGAATTACAGCTTGTTTGTAGAATAATTTGTTAATGATTTAATATATGAGCCGTGATGTGATTTCCAACAATGTGGCATTTTGACAAGTGTAGACTCAGGCAAGCATGTACAGCCTCTTTTTAAGCTTCGAAACTCCAAATTATGCTTGGTCAGTAGCTTAACACTCATAGAATATTCAAGCGACTAGCAAAGGCTCTGATCAGACTACGCATATGCCCAGGCTGATTTGAGGCTTTGCTGGTCGCACATACCATATTGTTGGAAATCTCATGTAGCGGCTCCTATTAAAGTACCATAAAAATTTATTAGAGGCCCAGGCTTTAATTAGAATCATTACTTTTTATGGAGATGGGTGTGGGCATTAATTAGAGGTTAAAAATGTTTCAAGAAAAGCCATAAAACAATCTGTAGCTCCATTTTCTCAGAAAGGGTCGCCATGTTGAAAAAGCTGCTGGTGTTGCGAAGTCTGTATAAGACTATTACAGAGTTAACAGTTGATCCATGAAACTTTAAATATGCACTCTCCAGGGCAATAGAATGCTTTAAATTGGTACGGGGTTCATTGGCTAGCGACAGTCAGTATTTCCGGCCAAAATGAAAGTTGGGTCAAAAAGAATGTACTTTAGAGGGACGAGGACTAAAAATTTGCTACAAATAACAAACTCAAAACTTTTTTGCGTAAGGCAGGACCGATTTTTTTTTAGTAGTCTTGAAAAATCAGCATTTTTGGCATCCAAACTGGGGGTTGGGTGTTTATTAGAGAAACCCCCTTTAAAATTGAATCTGCCTTGAAAAGTGATGAAGAAGCACTCGAAGACCTTGAAAAGTATTTGAATTTTACTATTTTCTTAAGACATACATCTGCTGCACTGTATAAAGGCCAAGGCTGTAGAAATACCATTCCTGACTTGTCTCACCTGGTCCCATTTTATTCAGGACAAGTTGAAAATTTCTATTTACTTGTCCATGGACAAGTACAATTTTACCAAGTTAATACAATTCTGTTTTTCATTTTTTGATAAATTATTACTAGTTCACATGTTGCATTGAAAACAGTGTCGATCCGGACCAGCTGGCTTCTACAGAACCTTTGTGGAAAACATTTTGGCCTTACTTTGAATTTTCAAAGAATTTATTATCACTACACATGTTGCTAATGTGTATGTGTTTAGTCGCCAAGTTTTAGCTATAAAGGCCAGAATTTGTTATAAGTTGATTTACAAACCCTCCTACTGTAATTTTCCAGAAAGTAGAAAAAAAATTCTAAAATTATTTTTTTTCATTTAATCCGCCGACTCTAAATATTATTTGTTTCGTCGAAAAATAATGATATATTTTTGAGGTTCTGTCTGTGTATTTTTGAGAGTGACACTGTTAATAGTGATTGTCCTGCCCAGATTTTTAGAAAAATGATGAAATATTTAAAGATTTAATACAGACTGTTGGTTTACCTTACCAGTTTAACTGTTTTTTTCTGGAGATATTAAAAAAAAAGCTTTGAAAAAAAAGCTCTGAAAATGAACAATTGACTGGTCATTTTCAGAGCTTTTTTTTTTTTAGTCCCCCAACCCTAAATCTGAAAAAAAACTAGTAAAACAATTCTGGCCTAAATATTGTTATGGCAACAGTGGGCTGTCAATTTGCTTGTTATATGATAAGCCTGGTGTTTAACAATAATCTTCCAAATTTCCCCTACGAAAGTGGTATATTTTCTTATTTCAGATATTACGTTTAAGTTCGCGGTATGACTGCGAGACAGATGCCATGGTGTTCAGTGGCGGTATGAACGTCACAAAGGAACAGTTACAATCAGGTGGTTTTGGTTCATTAACGGACACTATATTCAAATTCGCTCGCTCGTTAAAATCCATGGAAATAGATGATATGGAATATGCTGCATTGTGTTGTATATGTTTAATAAGCGGTGGTAAGTATCATCATCATCATCATCATCATCATTATCACACATAATATGCGTGAAAGTTATTCCTGAATTCAGGATTTTGAAGCTGACTTTTCACAGAAAGTCAGCCTAAAATGCTAAATTAGGGATTTATAATAGCTTTTCTGATTTATTTTTTATCTGTCTAAAGACAGTTGACCATTTAAACTTGAAATTGTGAATATTTAGGGGCATACCGCAAGTTTTAAGATTGGAGTTCTGAGTTCAGGATTTGGGAAATTTTGAACTTTCACCCATGTCATCATCATCATCATCATCATCATCATCATCACCAATTACCATCATCATCATTATCATCTGGTTTTTAATTAACATACAGGTGCAGGGGCATCATCCCCTTTCCAGTAGAGACCATTTAGAGTAAATAACTTGTAAGATTGCTAGTATGCGCTTTTAGAAGCAAGTGCTTACTTATTTTATTTTGTCATTTCTTTCTTTCTTAGGTAGCATATATTGTAAACAATACGGTCCCAGATCAGACTGGTCAGACCAGGGCTTGGTGGATATTGCCATGATAAAAACTTGTCTAAAGATTACTCAAATATATGAGCAGATGGCATTTTAAGGGCCAAAACATTGACAGTATAAGGGTTAAGAAATTACAATTAAATCCTCATCATAAAACCAATAAACTACTTGAGGTTAACATATTAAGTAATGTTTTATAATGACGTCCATAACAACATTGCATGCATAATGGCAAAATCTTGATGTTTTCCTTGCCAAATTTGTGATTTCAAAGTAATTTAAATGTCATATGATAAATAGAATCTAAATATTGGTGCTTCAGTATTGTTGAATTTAGTGAACTCATTGCAAAAAAGCTATGAATTGCTCGGAAAGCCTCACATTTGATCTCTTCTCCAACTCATTTAAGATCCTCTGTATAACGTCTAATGATGTCCATAACAATGCAAAATCTTATCGTTTTCATGCCAAAAAATGCTATAGATATATCGTTTTTTTAAACAGTATCTTTGAACCCTGACGCAGAACATTTCATACAAGACACTTTATCCTCTGCTTAGTACTAGTTCAACCCAGGAAGTCCTGTCCCTATATGACTGAAAAGTTGTTGACTGGGACGTAAAGAATCAAAACAAAATTTAAAAAAACACATTTAACTTCATATTACTTATATTGTTGCTTTTTCCACCCAAATATACTGTCTGATGCTAATGACCCACAAGGGTTGATGCGCCATTAAACATCAAAACAAACAAACAGTTGATTAATGCCAAAACATGATTTTAATTTAAAGTAAGTTTAGTGTAGTTTGTGATAAGTAAAATCTATCTTTGCAAGCCAAGGGTACTAAGTCCACTTCGTAACTTGCTTATGGAACAAAGTGGAATTGGTACCCTTGTCTTGCCAAGATGAGAAGATAAGAGTGTACGATGAAAATTTAATTTTCTTATTTCTCATTCAAAACATATGTTCAAAACATATGTTAAAATTGATGGGTAAGAAAATATTTACAATTTTACGCTGAAAAATTTTGTTTATATAAATGCGGGTAGAATCTCTAACATCTCTATTTCCTACAACAGATCGCTCAGGACTAGAAGATCCGACGCGGATCGAGAGTTTACAAGAACCAGTGTTAGAAGCATTAAAACATTACGTCAGATCTCGGCGGAAAGACCATCCTCAGGTCTTCGCCAGTATGTTGATGAAATTAACAGACTTACGGAGTATAAGTGTGAAAGGTGAGTCCTGCTTGTCCTCCAAACATTTAATATATACAGTCAGACATAGGTTAAGCATCACCCAACCATTATTTCAGAGACGAGTTATGTGTACAAATTTCTTCAGAAAAACAACCAGTTTGTAATATTTTGTTACCCTAGTTTTCCTTTGGTCTGCTGAACATATCAGAATGGCATTTTGGTCATTTTACTGACTTTCTATGGTGTCCTGTATACACCAACTCCTATTTTGGGGTGTACCCTTAAAAAGTGTCACAGCTTAACCCAAAGTGCTTACTTTGAATTATTTCACTTTTAAGGTTAACTATCCTGTTATTTGCTGACTATGCAAAATTTATGGTCAAAGGGAGATAACCACTACTTGCAGTGAAAATCAACAAAATAGTAGGCATTTTACCTGCACAACTTGGAAAAATTCTTCTATGATTCCAAGCGCCATTTAGGGATAATTTATTAAATGGTTTGATAAAATAAACTTGGGTTAGTCCATTGTACATATCTAAGGTTACATGTACCAGTTAATAATTTTCAAAATTTATTGTATTCTTTCGTCTGAAGATCTTTTTACCTTTACAAACAGACCCTGATGAATTGCTGCATTATTAATACATCTGGGTTTTCACTGTGTGCAGAAGTACTTGTTTTGGGGTTTCCTGATACAAAGGGTTAAAATCAACTTATTGATTCCAGATCTTTGCCTTCTTCTTTACTTTTGTCCAATCATATCAGTGTTATTTTTTAGTATTACTTGACTTTTCGCTTTCTGTAAAGGCGGCAACTTTAATATTCATATCTGGGCGTGGTTTGGCTATTTCATCTGCTAAGTAAGGGAAATCAGGTTTTATCTATAATTTGGTAAAGTTTTGTGCCGAGCAAATGTGCGTGTATTTCATGAAACTCCTAACCGTATACACACTGAACTCACATTTATTAACCCTCAAAGCGCATAATCACAAAATGTATGTTTGTCGTCCACTAAAATATTTGAAGCCTCATAGACAAAAAGTGGTGACCAAGATCAGACTGCTCCTGTAGGAGCAGTCTGATCTGGGTCCACAATGTTTGCCTCTTTGCCTATGTTACATAGACATTTTCAGATGCAGTTATTTTGCTGGTGTTTTAAGGACTAAATTATGTATTTTGCATCTATATTGAGGTATTGTCGCAAGATGATACAGTTACTTTTGAATAAAACCACGCCTCATTTTCAGCTTTCACCTATGTCTAAGCTTGACCAGTCCTAATTACGCATTCATGAGGCGCCGCCTTTACAGTAAGCGAAAAGTCAAGTAATATGTAAGCTCAGTCCTAGACCAGATGCATCCCATTGGTCAATGATACAGGATAAATCCAACCATAGCCTGGCAATTGTGATATTTCTGAGATAGTGACTCCTAAATGCATACTTTGTCAAACAGTGAAGACCCAGATGAAATGGTACATAATGCTGCATTTCATCAGGGTCTACACTGTTTGAGAATGTTAGAAATATCTTCAGACACAAGAATACAATTTTTTTGGAAATTATAACCATAAACCCCTAGATATGTACAATTGACTTTCCCAAGTCTATTGTACCAAACCAGAAGGAAGAATCCATAAGTATACAAAGGGTTAATTCGATATATTTTCTTGTTGCAGGAGCTGAACGGGTATTACATTTACGGCTGGAAATGCCAGGCGAGTTACCTCCTTTAATTATAGAAATGTTGGACCGGACAGAGAATGTGTGTATACCATAGTGCATTTAGACTAAAGTTATTCTCAAGGATTTAATTCTGTAGGTCATTTCAAGGTGATACTGAAGATGACCAACATTACTTTTACACCAGTCCAGATCTTCTGAGTACTCTTGAAGATCTTTTTGAGTGTAAAAAAAAGCCAAACCATTTTCAAACTACTCTCAGATTGTGGACCCATGAAATTCTGCGATGTCATTATGAAATAAACTGTGAATTTCTTGTGGGTGTCGGATGTTTTGACTTGTGGGTCATGACTGGGAAAGATCACATGACAGATCACATGACAGATCACATGACCTAAACCAGGTTGTCAAAGAAGATGTGGCTGATCTCTTCAAAACTTGGCATGTTAGATATGTTATGCAGGACTTAAAATAGTTAAGAGTGCATAACAGAAAAAAAATCTTATTTCTCAACCAAAACATATGTTGTGGGTACTCAAAAGAACCGTCTGAGTGAGACGGTTCTTTTGAGCACCCAAAACATATGCTCAAAATTACAGGTAAGAAAATATTTACAATTGAAGGCTGAAAATTTTGCTTATCTAAACGTGTGTGCTATGTATCCAAGAAATTGAAGTGTTTACCTGACTTTTGTGTTTACCTGACTTTTGTACTTATACTTAACCTTCAATTAAGGGGCCAACCGAAGAAAAAGCATGTCAGTTTCTTATTTTCGTCTGCTGATAACCTTCGCAAACAGTTTGTAGCCAGATAAGGTCTGGTGAAACATCAGGCCTGATCCAGATCCAAACTGATTGACAGTCTAATCACATTCCTTGAAGAATTTTTTGAAAACATAAATTTTTAAAAAATCAGCAGGCGACAAAAAAATGCAAAAATTACCCAGCTTGCAAAATGACAATGACAATGATGATGGCAAATGCAGTATTTCCAGATTTTTTTTTCATACAATTTCTCATTATAACAGCGCCCTAGATAAGCTTTTGGGTCAATTGGGTATTTACGCAACCTTGTTATCCTCAATTGCGTACTTGCAAAAACAATTGCGTATTTTCATATTTTTTTACACCACGTTTTTTTTTTGTGTGATTACACCTTTTCTTATTGCATGAAGCCATTGGGAGTGTGCTTTCATAATAATTCACTCCCATTGTCTGCCTTTCTAAAGTATCAAACTTGCGGATTTTATTGTACCTGACGCAAATCTCATCCCCTTGTTGACATTCGATCGTGTATATTCTTTGCAAAGTTTCACTTTCATCAGTGTTTTTCCGCGAAATACTGGACTGGGCACCGATATTTTCATAAAACTGGAGTATATTGCGCGCTCGCTAGTAAAAATAAAATCAATACCCAACTGGCATTTGTTTATTGGCCGAATGGAAACGAAATGGACCAAATGGTACGCAATGACATCGCATGTAATTGCATACCGATCGTTCGAATTGCTTTTCGGTACGCACACATTTCATTTTAATTGCTTTTTTGAGGATTTTAATTGCGTATTTACGCAAATACGCTGCTTATCTAGGGTGCTGTTATAATGTACATTAACCCTTAAAGCGCCAATCACAACTGCAACAGACAACAATTTTTGCGACATCTTTCTTAATTTTGGAAAAAAATAAGCTATGATATTTCATGAGAATTGTCTGCCAGCAGACAACTCTCATGAAATATCATGCCTTATTTGTTATTTTTGATAAAGCGGCAAAATCTGCAATTGTCGTTTGCTGCAAATTATAGGTGGCGTTAATAAGAAAATGAAATACACTTATATCATATTCCAGAATTTTAAGCAAGACAGGTTTTAAACAAATGTGCCAATCACAACTGCAGTGAAGATGGTAAAAGACATTTTTCCGTCATTTTTGTGAAAAATAAGGTTTAACTTTTCCTGTGAATTGTCTGCTGACAGCTGATTCACATGCTGTATCAAACCATAATACTTTCCTTGCTAGCAGCGACTTTTATCGTCTGCTGATAACCTTTGCAAACAGTTTGGACCCAGATCAGGACCGACAGTTCTGTCAGTCCTGATCAGGATCCAAACTGTTTGACACTCTGATAGTGATCCTGAAAGAATTGTTTGAAAAAGTTCATTATGAAAATAGGCAACAGACGACAATACCATGAAATATTACCCAGCATGCAATGGGTTTCATAAAGCAGCAGCTAAATTTGAATGTGTAGTCTGCTGCTCTTTAAGCCTTAATGCGCCAATTGCAACAAAAGTTGTCTGCTTTTCGCGTCTGCTGATATGTTTAAGAAGCATCTATGGCAAACAGTGTGGACCCAGGTCAGACTGCTCCTATGCAGTTTGTTCTGGGTCCATGCTGTTTGCTTCTATACTTAATTCTTAAGTAATGTAAGTCAATTATTTGCAGCAGACGTCATTTTTCAGATGCATTTGTTCTTGGCCCTTTAAGGGTTAAGCATTATATTTATTACCATCAGAACTTTTTATCTTTTGTGACATTAAAGATGCATGCTCAATTTCATTGTTTAGAAAAAAAGGTTTTATGCTTTGGCATATTGTTGTAACAGATCAATCCATATAAAACACATGAACAAGAGCACATAGACTTGTCCAAATTTTACTGAATGCCATCTAATTGCTTTCTAGTGTCGTCTGCTGAAAACCTTTGCAAACAATTTGGAACCAAATCAGGACCGACCAAATGTTGTTCCTGATCTGGATCCAAACTGTTCGACACTCTGCTAGTGTTCCTGAAAGAATTTTTTGAAAAAGTTAATTTCATAAAAAAAATCAGCAGACGACAGCAATACCATAAGAAAATTACCCACGATGCAAAGTTAAATGGCACTGTATTGTTTTCTTAGTTGTCTGATATGTGACATGCACACAAATGACACAGTTTTTTGCTTCCAGACGTTGGAAATTTATGCCACTTAGCCAAGATTTCAACAGCTCGGATTCTGACATTTACTCTCAGGAAAAGCCATTATCTTGGCGCTATTTAAAGCAGGCAAATTCTGAAGACAGGGAATACTGACCTTAAACATGCCATTAATGGTAAACAGGGAATAAACTAGGGGCAATTAGGGCGAAATAGTCGCCCTAGGGGCTGAAATTTTGGCCAAAATGGGACCCAGGGAGAAGTGGGAGTCTCCCTAAAAAAAAATTTTTTTTTTTAGGGAGATTCATTTTCATTCTGTCACCACACAAACGTAAGCTGTGTGGACAATCTACTACCACTGCATCATATATCTCCTTCCATTAAATGGCAATAGTATGTGCTTCCAAAATTTTAGATAATGCCGTAATTTTGCGCTAGAAATGTTATTCTCCCTATCTGACTGTCCCTTCTCCCTAATTTTCCTGGAGGGAGAAGTCACTTCTCCCTACTTTCAGGGCCCAGCTTGAACCCTGGCAAATGTTTTAAATTTTTAATCACTTTTCTCTTTCTGTTCTCAACTTAAATGTTGGTTATCAGGTATCGAATTCAGAAAATCTTTGTCAGAATAACAAACAGGGGAGACACTGAAGAAGCAGTCTGATCAGGGTCTGCCCTGTTTGTCTAGGCTTTTGTGGCAGGCAACTTACTACTGTTCAAATTTGGCAGTCAACTTATGTTCAAACTTTTAGAACAATTATCATGTTTACCGTAAATTACATACCCTTAATGAGTCCTTAATGATACAATCTATAACAGACAGATATGCATCAGAGACTTGTGATTCAAGTAGGGCTATTAGTAGGTTCTGGGTAAAGAATGTTCACTGAGATTTGGTCAACAGCTTCGGTATAGCTATTAGACCTACGTAGGTCAGCTATCCATTGGGCTCGGAGGTAGTCAGATCGTCATCTATTTCTATACTTTTTGTGCGCAAACTATGAAGTGGATAAATTTGAAAGCTATGACGAGACTGTCAGAGGACAAAAATATATGAGCCAAGATCTGACAGAAGGGACCTTCTGACAATAAAAGTCAAAAGTGAGATATCTATAGAGAAAGAATGACCTAGCTCTTGTGAACAATTACAGAAAATTTGAAAAGATTATCTTTACAAATAACAAAGTTATGAGCATTTAAACTCGTATATATGATGCGTTGTAAACATGACGTCACTTAACGTTGTAAATGACGTTCTGACGTCAACGCCATTGTGTTAACATATGACGCTAATACAAAGACGCTAGGAGCAAAATTTCAAAAATGCTTCATGTTTCTGTAAATTTGATGTGTATGCAATTGCATAGACTGCACAAATAGCCCACATACGCACATCCCGTGTTTACAAAAGCATTTGAAATGAAGTATCCTGTTTTCAAGGAAGTGTGTAGTCCATATGCACAGCTGTTGCCATGGCAACATACATTATTCGTATCACTTAATTTTATCAGAACTGTTTGCGCCTTTGATTGTATTACATGTTAGAAGCAATTTGAGTCTATTGTAAGAACTTGCAAAATTTTGAAAATTTAGACGTTTTTAAAAATTTTGAATACACAAATACTGCTTAAATGCCCGAAGGACCCTTTTCTCAGATCGGCGCTCATATCAATATTGCACTTGTCCTGCAGGACGAGGGACTTACAATTTTCTCTTGTCCTGCAAACACATGCACTTGTTCTTTAAAAGCATATGCAATAAAGAACATTAGGGAGTAATATGTAATATGACTTCCTCGTGTAATTCTTTCCAAAGCACTCATCCAACAGGACGAGTGCTTTGTAAAGAATTACTCATCCTTTCTAGATTTCACTTGAAATTACGAGTGGACAAGTGGAATTTTTTGTCCCCTGTCTGCGTAAATAAAGTAAGAAAAAGGGCAAGTCTAATCAGACTTCTTGCTGGTCCCCGATGGAGCAAGCTACATAGTAATGTCTTATAAAGTCTGCTTTTAACTAGCGCAGAGATAATGATGAAAACCAAAAAAAATCAGGAAGACTTTTAAAGGCAGGATGTCCATAAAAAATGAGCTTTTTTCAAAAGACACAAATAATCAAATTAACTTTGGGTATCATTTATTTGATCATTAATTTGAATATATTTGGAAGTCTGTAATTTGTTTGTCACTGACTGGGAAAGATATTTATTCATATTTTGTTAAAAACTTGGAATCAAATAACCGTATTGTCATTTTTTTTCCACAATAATCCGATTTCTAATTTTTATCTCTTTTAACAAAGGCCCAGATAGACAAAAAAATTTGATTGTTAAATTGTGATTATTTTCTAAGCCATCAGCATGATCAGTTTTAACATTTGTTTTGGGTGCTCAAAGAAGCGTCTCATTGAGATGGTTCTTTTGAGTACCCACAACATATGTTTTGGTTGAGAAATAAGAAATTTTTTTTTTTTTTAAATTTCATACTCCTATTAGGAAGCCTGCTATCTTTTTTGTCTCAACAATTTTCTAATTATCATATTAATTATTAATTAGAGGACTGTGTATCGAAGAAAGTTACCTATCTGCAGATCCAGGGGTAGTGAGTTCGATCCCGGCCCGGTCCCATACTTTTGTGAAGATTGATCATGAACTAATTTCTACGGCCATTTTCCTCCCTTATAGTGATTCGAGAAGGGTGGTTGTCAGTTACAAGCGAAAGTATATGCAAGAAGTACTGGTTAACCGTTTAGTCAAGCTTGCCCAGGAATAAGTGTGGTTATACATGTAGGTCAACTTACAATCAACTTACCATCCAGACATGACCTTAGCTGTTGCCTGGTATGTTAAGAATCAAACCAAACAAACAAATATTAATGATTACTTGATTATTTTTGTCGCATGAACAATGCTCATTTTCAAATGTTTATTGTGCCTTTAATCATAGTTCGCTCAATACTCTATATGCCCTTCATATTTCATGGAAAGGATTTATTTTGGACTCATTAAACCTTTGACAGAATTAAATGTGTTTAATTTATTATACATTATTTAGACTGAAGTCCTTGAATTTTACAGGGATTTGCCTGCATGAACCCTGCCTAAAATAGCAATACCAATTAGGTGAATTAAAAGTTAAGTTTGAATATTAAATTATACACCATGCCTAATTCCCTATACATACAGTGTAGTCCCTTTATAACACACCTCAATATTACACAGATTTGGATATAACATGGTCATGTTGTAGCTCCCAATCTTTTTTACCATGGATATTTACAAAGGAATTATAGATAGATGACCATGATATGGTCATTTTTCCTATAACTCCATTTGTAAAGTTGTCCCAATATAACACAGTTGACTTTCAACACGGTCCATTCCAATGGATCCCAAACACAGCATGATAAAGGCATGGGTGAAAGTTCAGGATTATTCCTGAATTCAGGATTTTGATGCAGACTTT
Source organism: Loripinus fragilis (assembly GCA_964019695.1). Lineage (NCBI taxonomy): Eukaryota > Metazoa > Mollusca > Bivalvia > Lucinida > Lucinidae > Loripinus > Loripinus fragilis. The sequence continues at coordinate 52,515,959 of OZ026531.1, forward strand.
CCACAGAAAATCGGCCTCAAAATCCTGAATTAAGCAGATTTTAATAGCTTTTCTGATTTATTTTCAGTTTATCTTAGGACAATTGACAGTTTAAACTTGAAAATATTGATATTTTATAAGTGAAATGCTAGTTTTAAGATTTGAATTCAAAAGTTCACGATTTTGAAAATTTTGAACTTTCACCCATTTAAAGGGACTGTACTCTATTTGTTTTCTTTTTTATTACAAGTGAGTATTTCTCTAAAGCATTAAACCATGTGACCCAAAATGTTACTGGTTGGTTCCATATAACCAGATGAAAGCTGGAAGCCAGCCATAGGAGTAATCATTCAGACCTCCAGTTAAGAGCCAAAGGAGTAATCATTCAGGCCTCCAGATAAGAAGGCGTAATCAAAACTTATTTTTCTTATTTCTCGACCAAAACATGTGTTGTGGGTGCCCAAAAGAACAGTCTCATTGAGAGGGTTCTTTAGAGCATCCATAACTCATGTAAAAACTGATGGTTAAGTAATTCACATATCCAGATAAGGAAATTTTATGAGCGTAAAATTGTAGTTATTTTCTTACCCATCATTTTTAACATCTGTTATGGGTGATCAAAAGAAGCGTCTCATTGAGACGATTCTTTTGAGAACCCACAACGTATGTTTTAGATGAGAAATAAAGAAAAAAGATTTCCAATATGTACTCTTATCTGGAGACCTGGTAAATACTCGCTATTGATTGAGAGTGTTATTTTGAGCATCCGTAATACCATTTTAATTGATAGATAAGAAAATTATTACAATTTTTTGCGTGAAAACGTTGCTTAATCTGGAGGTTTGATAATTGTTACAAGTCATGGATAAGAAAATAATTATAAGTCACGGATAAGAAAATAATTACAAGTCACGGATAAGAAAATGTTGCTTTATCTGGATGTTTGATAATTGTTGCGTGTCACGGATTGCCTTCATGTTCGCAATCATGCTGCTGATTTTATGGGAGAAGGGAGATAACCCAGTGACATTGTTAAATATATGCCGGTGCAGTTAATGAGATTGTAATGTATTAACTCTCTGTCTGCTGGTGTCGTCTGCTGATAACTTTTGCAAACAGTTTGGACCTAGCTTAGGCCCAAAAATTGGGGGGCCTGACTGGATCCAAACTGTTTGACACTCTTGACGGTATTCCCGAAAGAATTTTTTCAAATATGTTAATTTTGAAAATAAACAGCAGACGGCAGTTTTTTTATTGATAAATTACCCAGCGTGCAAATAGTTAAATTGAGTCACAGGATGATATAGACACAATGTTCCAAGTTGCAAGGTAAAATTGTCTTTAACCCTTAAAGCACCAAGAAAAAAATGCATCTGAAAATGTTGTCTGCTTAAGTTGTCTGCTGCAAATAATTGCCTAGCATTACTGACGAATTAAGTATAGAAGCAAACAGCGTGGACCCAGAACAGACTGCTCCTATAGGAGCAGTCTGATCTGGGTCCACACTGTTTGCCATAGAGGCTTCTTAAACATTTCAGCAGACGAGAAAAGCAGACGACTTATGTTACGTTTGGCGCATTAAGGGTTAATGTTTTTTTTAGAGGACCAGGATATGTTCAAATTTTACTGTTTCAACAGTCATTGGCTGGTTGTCATTGAAATTCTCATTGTCATTGACTGGGTGTCAATAAAGATACAGTGGCCAATGATGACTGGTTATCAATAAAATTTAATAGTCATTGACTGGTTTTTGTTATCAATGAAAGTTCAATAGTCAGTGACTGCTTGTCAATGGAAGTTCAACAGCCACTCACAGTTGGTTTGTCAGTGGAAATTCAATAGTCAACAGCTGGTTTGAAATGAAAATTAAATTAGTCACTGACTGGTTTTTGTTATCAATGAAAGTTCAATAGTCAGTGACTGCTTGTCAATGGAAGTTCAACAGCCAATGGCAGTTGGTTTGTCAGTGGAAATTCAATAGTCAACTGCTGGTTTGCAATGAAAATTAAAATAATCAATGACTGGTTTTTGTTATCAATGAAAGTTCAATAGTCAGTGACTGCTCGTCAATGGAAGTTCAATAGCCTTTGACAGTTTGTTTGTCAGTGAAAATTCAATAGTCAACTGCTGGTTTGAAATGAAAATTAAATTAGACAATGACTGGTTTTTGTTATCAATGAAAGTTCAATAGTCAGTGACTGCTCGTCAATGGAAGTTCAATAGCCTTTGACAGTTTGTTTGTCGGTGAAAATTCAATAGTCAACAGCTGGTTTGAAATGAAAATTAAAACAGCCAATGACTGGTTTTCATTGAAAATTCAGTTGCCAATGAAAAATTCAATAGTCAAATACTAAAGAGTTTGAAGCTAATTCACATGGGTGAAAGTTTTCAGGATTTATCCTGAATTCAGGATTTTGAGGCTGACTTTCCATAGAAAGTCAGCCTCAGAATGTTGAATTTGGCAGATTTATATAGCTTCTCTGATAAGTTTTCAGGTAATCTAAACACAATTAATCATTTAAATTTGAAATTATTCATTTTTGCACGCATCCTGCAAGTTTTAACAAATGAATTTCTAAAGTTCAGGATTTTGGAAATTTTGAACTTTCACCCATGAATTCAGCAAATTGAGCCATTGTACCTTATTGTCCTGTGACCAAGGTTGGATAGAAAGTTAATTGTTGTTCAAAATTATGGAATAAAGATTTGAAGTAATAATGATAGTGTATATAATAAGACTGTAAATAGAGATTTTAAGCAGTTTAAAATGAGACATGGTAGCTAACTTGCGCCCCAGTCACATGATTTTTATGATGCAATACACGGACATCAGCTTTCCTTACCTGTTTTGTTTTCATTTTTGGTAAAAAAGGGCCTGATATGTCTTATCTTAATGTCTGAAATAATGTTTTCTAGTGATAGCATGTCAAAAAAAATCTTTTTCAACAGCTGAAAATACATTGTTTTGAATTGGTTGGAAAGCAATGGTTCAAAAATGTGAGAATGACAGTCATTTTCCTCATTTACCATTTCTGATTCCAATTAATATTATCAATTGTCATCCATATATGAGCCATTTTAGACTTCCAAAATAACCTATACTTCCAAGAAACACGATGAACTAATGCCACGATCAGCTGCCATCTTTGAAAAAACCCGAGTACTTCATCAAAGGGGCCATTTTCCCTGTAAAAAGCAAGCCACAAAAGCCATTTTGGCCGCGGAGTTATGGGATAAATCTTGAAAAAGTTAACTCTTTCATTCTTGAACAGATTGGGATAATTGAGTTTTGTCCCTTTGACCATAAGTTTTGCTTTTAACTATGACGTATTCATCACGAGCGGTACTCATGGTATTGACATATGATAAGCGATTTTTATAACGAGTATGTATCAAAAAATATTTTTCTTATTTCTCAACCAAACCAAAACATATGTTGTGGGTACTCAAAAGAACCGGTTCTTTTGAGCACACAAAACATATGTTAAAATTGATGGGTAAGAAAATATTTATAATTGTACGCTGAAAAATATTGTTTATCTAAACCAAAGTTATATAGTTAAAAAACAAATTGAGTAAACAGTGAAGAAGTTTTTGTTGAAGTATAAACAATATTCAGGTACAGAAAAACATCATGATTCGGAAATTCCCACCTGTGACCCCCTTCAAATATGTAATGGACAATCCCATCATTATTGTATTTATCTGTTTGGGAAAGTCCATCAGAATACAAAGGGTTAAATTATTTATATTAGCTATAAAACATGGGTGAAAGTTTTCAGGATTAATGGTGAATTCAGGATTTTGAGAATGACTTTCTATATTTCCAAAGAAAGTCAGCCTCAAAATGCTGAATTAAGGAGATTATAATAGCTTCTTTGATTAGTTTTCAGATTATCTAAACACCATTTGAACTTTTAAACTATCCATTTGTGTAGCCATCCTGCAAGTTTTAAAATTTGAACTTCAAAAGTTCAGGATTTTGGAAATTTTGAACTTTCACCAATGTAATAAGTTTTGCTTTTTTCAGGGAAGAATATATTTTATCCTAACTTGATACTACATCATTTTAAAGTTTAATTTTTGTTCATTCTTGCTCAAACCTTGGACCCAGTATAAACGGACTGTTCACTGACTGAAATACAAAGTTATGTTGTCAAGGCTTTGTTTTAGCCGGATTTCAAAGTACTACAGCCTATAAAATTGATTCTGAACATACCTGAGACTATACGAAGTTATTCCCGGTATGCAAAGTTGAGATATTACAAGTAAAAGTAAATATCGATGAAGTTTTATCACATTTCAAGTTGATTTCTGCCGATTTTCGGCTAAAACTGCCGAAAATAGCTTAAAGGTACCTTGGTTTCTTGCTTACAAGGTATTTCCAATATATACATTTAGGTGTAGGTCAGTTACCAGTCCGTGCATACTGGGTCCGAGTCCAAACATCAGGAATGTGGGGGATAGTTATAGTATACTTGTTAATGTCAGGGAAGAAACAATATTTTTAACCATTTTATATTTGTGCTAAAATTTATTTTGGAATTTTAGATATTTCATATTATGGTTTTATTTGACTGCTATTAAATAGATAAGCGACCTAAATCATATCTTTAAAATTGTTGTTAGACCTTTTTTCCCAGAAAAATACAATTAATATTAAGTTTGAGCTCTAAATGATAATTTTCAAAATAAATATTCCTGCTAGGAGGGACAACAAAAGTCGTGACAGGTGGGAAAAAAATGACGGGTGGAAAAAAAAATGTGACGGGTGGGAAAAGGGTTAAATATTTGCTTATGGCTACAGTAGATGTTCAAAATTTCAAGCACTAGTCGTCAGCCAAAAAAAAGGCATAGAGAAACAGGGCAGACCCAGATCAGACTGCTTCTGAAGAAGCAGTCGGATCTGGGTCTGCCCTGTTTGCTATTCTGACAAGCGTTTTGTGATTTTTAGAACATTTACTGTTCTTGTATCTGGCCCCTAGGTTATAAAACTTTTCATGCTCAACTCAACTGAGCATGAAATTCAACTGCTCATAAAAATTTAAATATGGACAAATGAAGAAGTTTCTTGCTTTAAGTCTCTCATATGTTGTATTTATCATGCTAATATATGTTAAAATTGTTGACATTTAAACATTTATGAGCAGGATAAATTTCGTGCTCAGCTGAGTTGAGCATGAAAAAAATAATAACCTCGGGGCCTGGCTGGTTTTTAAGAGGGTGTATATAAAACATAAGTTGACATTTTAAACTTTTATTTTTTGTTTTATTTGTTGGATCAACCTATCTACCTCAAACTGTTACATATATTTATACATACATGTACTTATAAATTGTAGCACTGTGTAAATGGGTAATCATAGTGCCGTTTGATTTTGGGACATTATAGCACTGTGTATATGGGATATCATAGTGCTGTACTTCTTAGGACATTGTTGTAGCACTGTGTAATTGGGATATAGTGCTGTGGGTCTAAGGATATTGTTGTAGCACTGTGTAATTGGGATATGGTAGTGCTGAATGTCTTTGGACTTTGATAGCACTATGTATATGATATATTGTAGTGCTGTATGTTTTAGGACATTGCAGCCCTGTGGCATTAGGATGTGGTAGTGCAGAATGTCTTTGGACTTTGATAGCACTATGTATATGAGATATTATAGTGCTGTATGTTTTAGGACATTGCAGCCCTGTGGCATTAGGATGTGGTAGTGCAGAATGTCTTTGGACTTAAATGGCACTGTGTAATTGAGATATGGTAGAGCTGAATGTCTTTAACATTTGATAGCACCATGCTATTGGGATATGGTTGCTCTGAATGTCTTTGGACTTTATAGCACTATGTATACGGGATATTGTAGTGCTGTATGTTTTAGGACATTACAGCAATGTGTAATTGGGGTATGGTAGTGCTGAATGTCTTTGGACTTTATAGCACTGTGTTTATGGGATATCATAGTGCTGTATCTCTTAGGATGTTGCAGCATTGTGTAATCGAGATATGATAGTGCTGTATGCTTTTGGACTTAATAGCACTATGTACATGGGATATCATAGTGCTGAATGTCTTTTGACTTTATAGCACTATGTTGTTAGGATATGGTTGTGCTGAATGTCTTTGAACTTTTATAGCACTGTGTTATTAGGATATCATAGTGCTGTGGGTCTTAGGACATTGCAGCACTGTGTACATGGGATATCATAGTGCTGTAGGTCTTAGAACATTGTAGCACTGTGTACATGGGATATCATAGTGCTGTGGGTCTTAGGACATTGTAGCACTGTGTACATGGGATATCATAGTGCTGTGGGTCTTAGGACATTGCAGCACTGTGTACATGGGATATCATAGTGCTGTAGGTCTCAGGACATTGTTGTAGCACTGTGTACATGGGATATCATAGTGCTGTAGATCTTAGGACATTGAAGCACTGTGTAATCGGGATATCATAGTGCTGTGGGTCTTAGGACATTATAGCACTGTGTAATTGGGATACCATAGTGCAGTGCTGTAGATCTTAGGACATTGTAGCACTGTGTAATCGGGATATCATAGTGCTGTGGGTCTTAGGATATTTTTGTAGCACTGTGTAATTGGGATATCATAGTGCTGTGGGTCTTAGGACATTGCAGCACTGTGTAACTGGGATATGGTAGTGCTGAATGTCTTTGGACTTTTATAGCACTATGTATATGGGTTATCATAGTGCTGTAGGTCCTCGGATATTGTTGTAGCACTGTGTAATTGGGATATCATAGTTCTGTGGGTCTTAGGACATTGTCGTAGCACTGTGTAATTGGGATATGGTTGTGCTGAATGTCTTTGGACTTTTATAGCACTATGTATATGGACTATCATAGTGCTGAAGGTCTTAGGGCATTGCAGCACATTGTAAATGAGATATGGTTGTGCTGAATGTCTTTGGACTTAATAGCACTATGTACATGGGATATCATAGTGCTGTAGGTCTTAGGATATTGTTGTAGCACTATGTATATGGGATATTGTAGTGCTGTATGTTTTAGGACTTATTAGCACTATGGATATGGTAATTGTAATAGGGCATTGTAACACAGTGTAATTGAGATATCGCAGTGCTGAATGTCTTTGGACTTATTAGCACTGTGTATAAGGGATATGGTTGTGCTAAATGAATGTCTTTGGACTTATTAGCACTATGTAGATGGATTTTCATAGTGCTCTAGGTCTTAGGGCATCACAGCACTATGTATATGAGATATGGTAGTGCTGAATGTTGTTTGACTTTAAAGCACTGTGTAATTGAGATATCATAGTGCTGTATTTCTAAGGATGTCGCAGCATTGTTTAATTGGGATATGGTAGTGCTGAATAACTTTGGAACTTTATAGCACTATGTTTATAATGTATCTGGGATATGGTAATCCTGAATGTCTTTAAACTTAATAGCACTAAGAACATGAACTATCATAGTGATGTAGGTCTTAGGGCATTGCAGCACATTGTAATTGAGATATGGTTGTGCTGAATGTCTTTGGACTTATTAGCACTATGTATATGGACTATTATAGTGCTGTATGTTTAAGGCATTGCAGCACTATGTAATCAAGATATGTTAGAGCTGTATGTCTTAGGACTAAATAGCACTCTTTACTAGTAAATTGGATATCATAGTACTGTATGACTTTGTACATTGTAGCACTATGTACATGGGATATCATAGTGCTATATGTCTTGGGCAAGTAGCATGTGAACCCTAATCTGCTCTTTCACAGCATTGTAACGTATAGGATATTGTAGTGCTGTTACAAGTTCTTTGGAAATTGTAGCACTATAGGCATGGGATATCAAAGTGCAGTATGTTTTGTGACATTGTTGCTATGTGAACATGGGATATTGTTCTACTGTTTGTGTAGTACAGCAGACATTGTAGCGACTCAGAGATATATTTTGTTTGCATTCATCGGAAGACAATTTTTCCTTGTCAACTTGTCAAGCATGTTTTAACATGTTTTTAAATGTTCATGTCCATAAGCATTTGTCCATGCTACACATACAGTAAAACCTGTGTAAAACCGCCGCTCAAAAATAGACAAAACAAAGATCTTAATGACAAATTGTTGCTTAATGAAGGTTGAAAGTATTGCAGAATGCTCCCCTTGGAGCATTCTGCAATTACTTTTGACCTACATTAAGTGGTAATTGGTCTTGAAAAACAATTTTTTCAGTCTTTTTGAGAGTGGCCATTTTACACAGGTTTTACTGTAATTCATGCTTTCGTATATCTAGCAATGATTTTTCCATGCTAAATACATTGCAGTTCCTTGAACTGCCATGAACTTATGTTTATATGAATTACTGCTTCCATGAGCTATCGAGCTATAATGCCTGTTTTGTTTGTTTTTCTTTGATTTGATTCTTTACGTCCCATCAACAATCTTTCAGTTGTAAAGGGACGGGTCTTCCTGGGTTGAACCAGTACTAAGCTAGGATTAATGTTTCTTGCTCAAGGACACAACACAGTGATGCCGGTGAGGCTCCAACATGTGGCTTCTCGGTCTCGAGCCAAGCACTCTATCACTGAGCCACTGCACTCCCTGTATCATGCCTGTTTAAGACACATTATTATCAAACAGATTAGATATAACGCTGTCATGTTGTAGCTTCCAAATGCTTTAACTATGGAATTTCTATTTTCATCAACTTTGAGCTATAATGCCTGTTTAAGACATATTATTACACAGACAAGATATAACCCTGTCATGTCATAGCTTCAAAATGCTTTTATCATGGAATTTCTGTTGCCATCAACTTTGTGCTATAATGCCTGTTTAAGACATCTTATTACTGTATTACACAGATTAGATATTTTGTGATGCCATAAGTTTTCTACTGTGGAATTTTACAAAGAAATTATAGGAAAATTACCATTAATGAAAACAAAAACGAAAACAAACGCTCGCAAAATGGCGAAATCACTCTGCAGTTTACTGATGTAGGTAAATAATGCCCCAATTGTGATTTTTTAACATCGCACATTGTCTTTTAACGCTTTTCGTGAAAAATAAAATTCTATGGTCATTTTCCTATAATTCCTTTTTAAAGTTCCTTTATAACCGGAGTCACTTAAAACAGGACCCATTCTAATGGGCCACAAACACAGGGGTGGATCCAGGATTTCTGGAAAAGGGGTTCATGTGTATAAAGGGGTGGATGTTCGTTTTGCTGATTTTATCTCATTATCTTAAATATCCCATGAAAATGAAATAACCTGGTCTCATTGAGACCAAATTATTTCATTTTCATAGGATATTTAAGGGGGGTAGGGGGCAGGGAGGGGGGTCGAGAAAACCCCCTGAACCCCCTCTTGATCCTCCACTGAAACATAGCATTATAAAGGGAGTGCACTGTATAATCTAAGATTTCCATGCATTTTAGGAAGAAAAAACATTTCATTGTTCCTTTGTAAAGTTGTTCCTTTAAAGCCTGATTCACCTTTTACAAGGCACATTCCGGTTAACCTCAAACATAGCATTTTAAAGGGACAACACTGTATAATCTAAGATTTCCATGCATTATAGGAAAACAGCCATTTCATGGTTCCTTTGTAAAGTTGTTCCTTTATAGCCTGATTCACTTGTAACAAGGCACATTCCTGTGGACCTCAAACATAGCATTTTAAAGGGACAGCACTGTATGATCTAAGATTTCCATGTTTTCATTTGTCTGCAGGCTATTATCCTATGGTACACATTGTCTATAATGTACATGTATGTGTATTCATTTGTCTGAAAACCATTTTTTCAAACTTCATATGTCCAATAAATTCCATGTTTCATTCATTTGAAAACCATTTTTCCATGCTGCACATGCCCAATAATTTCCAAGCTTCATTCATTTGAAACCCATTTTTCCATGCTTCACATGTCCTATAACCCTATGTTTTTATTCATTTGAAAAGCATTTTTCCATGCTTCACATCTCCAAAAACTTCCATGTTTCAATCGTTTGAATACCATTTTTCCATGCTATACAAGTTCTATACTGTAAATTAAGAAAATTTTGTGAGGGTTTTATTTTTTGCGAAACTTCGCTGATGCGAAATTTCACGAAAATAAAACCCTTGGAAAATGGCGAAATCACTCTGCGGTTTACTGATGTAGGTAAATCATGCCCCAATCGTGATTTTTAACATCTTAACCACAAAATGTTCTTTTATTTTTGTGTTTTCATTTCACCTGGGTATATGCTCTGTAGAATAAAATATTTTGAATCTGAAAACTTTGTTCTCTCTTTGCAATAAACCATAAGTCATTATGCCAGATAAGATGGAAATGTTGGAGTTACAGTTCTTAGCCATTCTTAGCCAAGATGAATTAATTGAGTTACAGTTCTTAGCGAAGGCAAATCCAATGTCAGAGTATCAGTTCTTAGTCAAGATTATTTTCTTCTTATGTCTAAGTCAGCAATTTTTCAGTCATTTCTGGATGGTTCCTGGCATGAACTAGTACTAAGCAGGGAGTAATATGTCTTGCTCATGGACAAAACAGTGACTCTACCAGAGGTGATACTTGAAAGGGCAAAGTCCAATGCAAAACTTGGAATTCTACAAGGTGAGGGCTTCAGGACCTCTAGGTCCTCTACTTAAGTTCTAAGCCAAGGTAAATTGTGTGCTGGATTTTACAGTTCTAAGCCAAGGTAAATTGTGTGCTGGATTTTACAGTTCTAAGCCAAGGTAAATTGTGTGCTGGATTTTACAGTTCTAAGACAAGGTAAATCCCGTGCTGGATTTACAGTTCAAAGCCAAGGTAAATCCAGTGCTGGATTTTACAGTTCTAAGCCAAGGTAAATCCAATGCTGAATTTTACAGTTTTAAGCCAAGGTAAATCCAGTGCAGGATTTTACTGTTCTGACCCAAGGTAAATCCAATGCTGGGTTTTACAGTTCTAAGCGCAGGTAAATCCAAAATTTTGGTTTACATTTCTTAGCCTAGAGAAATCCATTGCTGTGTTTCACAGTTCTAAGCCAAGGTAAATCCAGTGCTGGATTTTAACAGTTCTAAGCCAAGGTAAATCCAGTACTTGATTTAACAATTCTAAACCAAGGTAAATCCATTGCTGGGTTTTACAGTTCTAAGCCAAGGTAAATCCAATGCTGGGTTTAACAGTTCTAAGCCAAGGTAAACCCAGTACTTGATTTTACAATTCTAAGCCAAGGTAAATCCATTGCTGGGTTTTACAGTTCTAAACCAAGGTTAATTCAATGCTGGGTTTAACAGTTCTAAACCAAGGTAAATCCAGTACTGGACTGAACAGTTCTAAGCCAAGGTAAATCCAGTGCTTGAATTTACACTTCTAAGCCAAGGTAAATCCTGTGCTGTATTTACAGTTCTAAGCCAAGGTAAATCCAGTGCTTGATTTTAAAGTTCTAAGCCAAGGTAAATCTTGTGCTTGATTCTACAATTCTAAGCCAAGGTTAATCCCGTGCTTGATTTTACAGTTCTAAACCAAGGTAAATTCCGTGCTGGATGTACAGTTCTAAGCAAAGGTTAATCCAGTGCTGGGTTTTAAAGTTCAAAGACAAGGTTAATCCGGTGCTTGGACTTAAAAGTTCTAAGACAAGGTAAATCTAGTGCTTGGCTTAACAGATCTAAGTAATTGAGGAAGCAAAGATCAGGAATCGATACAACCAAGTACCACACCTGAACCAGGACACCACATGGGAAAGTGACAAAAACAAAAAAACAGCACACACAAGAGAGCCAAGAGGCCAGCCCTTTACCCAGCAGGTGACGCCAAGGCTGCAACGAACAGACAAAAAGCATCACAAACATAAAACATAAATAATCAAAACGATCCACAAAAGAAGTACACCATTTAGCCAAGGTAAATCCAGTGCTTGATTTATAGTCCTAAGCCAAGGTTAATCCAATGCTTGGTTTTTAAATTCAAAGCCAAGGCAAATCCAGTGCTGGATTTTACAGATCTAAGCCAAGGTAAAGCAAGTGCTGGGCTTGACAGTTCTAAGCCAAGGTTAATCCAATGCTGAATTTACAGTTCTAAGCCAAGGTAAATCCAGTGCTGAATTTTAAGGTTGTGATCCAAGGTAAATTCAATGCTGGGTTTTACAGTTCTAAGCCAAGGTAAATCCATTGCTGGGTTTTACCATTCTAAGTAAGGTGGCAAAGATCAGGAATTGATACAATCAAGTACCTCACCTGACCCAGGACACCACATGGGAAAGTGACAAAAAAAAACAAAAAAACATCACACAAGAGAGCTAAGAGGCCAGCCCTTTACCCAGCAGGTGACGTCAAGGCTGTAACGAACAGACAAAAAAAGCATGACAAACACGAAACATAAATTATAATAAGGATCCACAAAAGAAGCACAGCTCTTAGCCAAGGTAAATCCAGTGCTGGAGTTATAGCTCTAAGCCAAGGCTAGTCCAATGCTCGGTTTTCAAGTTCGAAGCCAATGTAAATCCAGTGCTGGATTTTACAGATCTAAGCGAAGGTAAATCCAATGCTGGATTTTACAGTTCTAAGCCAAGGTAAATCCAGTGCTGGATATTACAGTTCTCGAAGCCAAGGTATATCCAATGCTGGGTTTTACAGTTCTAAGTAAGTAAGTGTGAAAAGATCAGGAATCGATACAATCAAATACCACACCTGACCCAGGATACCAATGGGAAAGTGACAAACTCACAGTAGACACCACAAACGAGAGCCAAGAGGTCAGCCCTTTCCCAGCAGGTGACCACAAAGCACATATAAATAGACGCACACAAAGACATAGCAAACACAAGACAGAACAAAAACATGAAAGATCCACAAAAGAAGTACCGCCTTGGAACGGTCAGTAAAATATTTTACTGGAGGGCTTAAAACAGTTTTACGGCGCCAACCTCGCCCTTAATTCTGATGTGGACCAGCACACATTTGGAAAAGTGACAAAATTCAACAAACACGACAGCCAAGAGGTCAGCTCTTTCCCAGCAGGTGACCACAAGGCTACAATGAACAGACACAACACACAAACATGAAGCATAACTAACAAAAACGATCCACAAAAGAAGCACCGCCTTGGAACGGACAGTCAAAATTCTACTGGAGGGCTTAAACCGATTTAACGGCGCACCAACCTCACCATTAGTTCAGATGTGGATCAAGACACATAGATATTTAGTTTGCACGAAAGACCCCTAACTTATCAATGCATCATCTCCTAAAACATATAAATCAAGATATAACAAGGAGATAAAGCAAGAATAAGGACTGAATACCGGAGCAAAAGAAATCCAACAGGCAAACCCCGGTGGGCCTGACAAACAGCCAAAGCATCAGGCCCCTACCATCTCATCAATAGATAAGTCCTTAAGTCGGAACCATCATAGAGTCTGAAGTCCGACCCACCGGCGTGCAATTAAAGAGGAAAGCAAAGTTGCCAACCATGATTGGGTTGACTACCAAGCATGCAGTCTGTTGCAATACATTAATGTTATAGCCAATCTTTTTATCATGGGAAATTATTTTAATGAACTGCGCTGAAAAATTGTTATAGCCAATCTTTTTATAATGGGAAATTATTTTAATGAACTGCGCTGAAAAATTGTTATAGCCAATCTTTTTATAATGGGATATTATTTTAATGAACTGCGCTGAAAAATTATTAGAGCCAACGATCTTCTTCAATTTATACACCAAGTCCCCATAGAAATCAGGTTCAGAAAGTCCTTGGCGCAAGAGAGATTTAAGTCCAACTTGGAGTTTAGAAATCAAATCAAAGTATCGTCTATAAAATTTTGAAAATGTTTTGCGAAGTGTATGATACTTAAAGAAGGCTGCAGTTTATAGGCATTAGTGTCAACAAGCTCACGCTTAAGAGTCAAGGTAAATCCAGTGCTGGACTTTACAGTTTTAAGCCAAGGTAAATCGTGCTGGATTTTAGCACTGATAAACCAAAACCAAACCCTAGACAAAATAATCAATCACCAAAGAAAAATCAAAAAGACAAAGACAAACAAATCAAAATAAGCAAAATACCTGATCAGTCGATTAAAGTCGATAATAAATATTCCAGTTTAGAACAGATGGAAGCAGAAGAGTATTCTGAACAAAAGACCCGTAAAGAAAATACCTAGAAAGTTTACACTATCACTATAAATATGAAAGTTTCCACTCTTGCAAATATTTTATTATTTTTACATTTTATATCTATAATGGATTTTAAACATAATATAATACAATGGCATTGTCGAGGTCTCAAACCAAAATTTGATGAAATATCTTATAATTTCACAACAAAAAACATCTAATTTTTGTCTCCAAGAAACTTTTTTAAAACCTGATGACAAAATTACCCTTAAAGGTTTTAACATCTATAATTATATACATTCTGATTGCCAAAGGCCTTCTGGCGGTCGCTCTATATTTGTTAAGTCTTCTTTCCCTCAACGGAATATAGAGTTAACAACAGAACTGCAGACAGCTGCTGTTTGTGTTACTGTAGATAAAGAAATAACTATATGTTCTATTCATATTCCACCTTCTTTTTCCTTAAAAACTGAACATCTTGATTCTTTATTATTATTCAACTCCCATCTCCATATCTACTCTTAGGTGACTTTAATGGTCATAATATTCTCTGGGGTAGTAAAAAAAAATAATTCCAGAGGCGAACTTATTGAAAATTTTATTACAAACAATAATGTATGTCTTATGAATGACAAATCAAACACTTATATGCATTATCCAAATGGCTCTTTCTCTTCTATAGATCTTTCCTTATGCCATCCATCCATTTTCCTTGACTTTAATTGGTCTGTTTGTAAAGATCAACATCATAGTGATCATTTTCCTATCATCATTAAAAGTAATACTTCCACAGTAGAAGATCATAATCCAAAATGGAAACTAAATAAAGCTAATTGGGAAGTATTTCAATCTTTATGCACTGACAGAATAACTTTAGAACGTTTCAAACATTCTTCAGACCCTTTGTCTGATTTCACCTCTTCCCTTATTGATATATCTTCTAAATGTATACCAAAGACCTTGACAAATCCAACAAAAAGTAATCCATGGTACACTGATGAATGTAAAGAAGCCATTAAAACGAGGGAAAAAAAGCTCTAAATAAATTCATAAAATTTCCAACTAAGGACAATTTAAATGAAGTAAAAGTATTAAGAGCAAAGGCTCGCAGAACAATTAAGATATCCAAACGAAAGTCATGGCGTTCTTATGTTTCAAAAATTAATCACAAAACCCCTTTCAAAAAAGTTGGGATATGATAAGAAAAATATCTGTTAAGACATAATCACCCAGCTACATCCATTTAAACCATACTGGTGCAGAAACCAAATCAACAAGTAAAACTGATATAGCTGATACGTTAGTAGAAACCTTTCTAAACAACTCGTCTTCACGAAATTACTCTGAAAAATTTCAAAAAGTAAAAAAGGAACAAGAAAAAATTAAACTCAATTTCAAGTCTGCAAACACCGAGGAATATAATAGCCTTTTTAATTTTGATGAACTTTTGGATGCAATTAATCAATCACATGATTCTGCAACTGGACCTGATGAAATACATTAACAAATGCTAAAACATCTCCCCGAGAGTTCACTCCAGGCTCTCCTAAGTATATTTAATGATATTTGGACTACTGGTGATTTTCCTGAAGACTGGCGATTAGCCACTGTAATACCCATTCCCAAACCAGGGAAAGATCATGCTGAGCCAACAAATTATTGACCCATAGCTCTTACAAGTTGTCTTTGTAAAACTTTGGAAATGATGGTTAATAAAAGGTTGATATGGTATTTAGAATCCAACAATCTTTTATCACGGTATAAGTCGGGTTTCCGAGCTGGCCAAAGTACAAATGATAATTTAGTTAGATTGGAAACTTTCATACGTGATGCCTTTGTTAAAAAGGAACACGTCGTAGCTGTATTATTTGACTTGGAAAAAGCATATGATACCACATGGAGATATGGCATTATTAAAGATATTCATAAACTTGGACTTAGAGGTAGACTGCCTACTTTTATTGAAAGCTTTCTTGCTGATCGTACAATGCAAGTTAGGGTGGGGTCCTCTCTTTCTGATAAATATGATCAAGAGGAGGGAGTCCCACAGGGCGGCGTGCTGTCTACAACTCTTTTTAATATTAAAATCAATGACACTGCTCAATGCCTAGATAATCTAACAGACTGCTCTCTCTATGTTGATGATTTTTATACCCGCTTTTTTCTTTAGAAAAAAAGGGTATATTAATTTCGCGTCAAAGTCATTAACCATTGGATAAAGCATCTTCAAACTTTACAGGTGAATACGTCATATTATGTTGAAGGTACTGAGCAACATTTTGTGTGTCCTTGACCCCAAGGTAAAGGTTATAGGTCAAAAAGCGGGTATTTGCGATGGTGTACCATCGACTTCTGCTCTAGTTGTATTTGTTTTCGTTCAAAGAGTATGCAAACAATCGAAAGACATCTACAACAAAACTTAAACAAGATAGAACATTGGGCCACAAACAATGACTTTAAATTTTCCAAGTCAAAAACACAGTGTGTACATTTCTGTCAGTTGCGAAAGCAACATGATGATCCTGTTCTTACATTATATGGAGCACCTATTCCTGTTGTACAGGAATACAAATATCTGGGTTTGATATTTGACAATAAGCTGAGTTTTATCCTGCATATTGAATACTTGAAGGCAAAGTGCCTTAAATCTTTGAACATATTGAAAGTTTGATCTCACACTGCTTGGGGTGCAGATCGAACAACACTTTTACAAGTATATCGATCTTTGATCCGTTCAAAATTAAACTATGGATCCATTGTTTATGGACCGGCAAGAAAATCTTATTTAGCTATGCTTGACCCTACCCATCATCAAGGTCTTAGATTAGCCATAGGAGAATTTCGAACATCACCTACTGCTAGTCTTTATGTTGAGGCAGATGATCTGTCTTTTAATACACGCAGAGAAAAACTTTCTCCCACCTTTGCCCATATAAGATAGGCTGTCAGCTCATGTAAGAAATTTCTATCTTACATGACCACGTGACTGCTTTCTTACATGGGCAGTGTTAAATATTCTTTTATCCCAAAAAAGGATACTTAAAGGACCAATATATTGCGCCTAGGTAACCCAAAGGCACCAAGCAATGTTAAGCGTTACTTACTGACGTCATATAACGTTAATGACGTCACCGAACGTGCGCCGCGTGACGAAAACGGCAATGTTACGCTAGTGGCACAGAGAGCCAAGCAGGAATTTAGTTTGCATATTGCAACTTAACTAATGCTCCAAGGGTGTTTTCCTGACAATATCAAGGTGCAAACTACGTTTACACCCATTTTAATGCCCGATAAAAACACTCGTGAACTCAGAAATAATGTAAACCCAACGAGTAAAAAGTGAGAAATTTCAGGTTTTCATGGAGTTTTTATGTTCTGACAAAAACCCTTCGAAAAGTGGGAGAAAAACGATCCATCATGAGCCTGTCCATTTAGGATAGAGAAATCTCACCCTCGGGGTCGGAATTTAACCAGGGACTCGGCAAGCCTCGTCCCTGGTTAAACTTCCGACCCCTCGGGTGAGATATCTCTATCCTACATGGACACTCATGGTGGATTGTTATATCCTTGCAATGTGCTATTAGAATTGCTGAGAACCAATCAAATCCAGCTCATGAAGTTACCTATCAACCAAAATACACAGATCTTTATGAAAGCAAACCAAATTTTATTAAATCTTTTGGCGTCAGAACTTTACCAGTCCTGGAATCTGCAAACAAAAATATTAAAAACATAGAAAAAACTTTTACACCAAATGTACCAGCCTGGTGTATAAATAAACCAAAACTTCTTTTCGATTTACACTCTGGTAAGAAATCAGAAACAAGTCCAATTATCATGAAATCTAATTTCCAGGAGCTAAAATCACATTACATGGACTAATAGCACATTTATACAGATGGTTCAAAAGATGAAATGAAAGTAGGATGTGCAGTAGTATCTGACGACTTCTCTGAAACTATGCGAATTCCAGATGGATCCTCAATTTTTACAGCAGAAGCAAAAGCTATTTATTGATTTAGCATTAGATCTTATTGCTGATTGTGAAACTTCTTACAAATTCGTTATATTTTCAGACTCCCTTTCAGTTTTAAAATCTTTAGATCACACGTCTTCAAAAAATCCCCAGATTCAAAAGCTACTTGAAAAGCATCATGATTCAGCAGAATGTAATGAAATCATTTACTGTTGGATCCCTAGCCACATTGGCATTACTGGCAATGAAAATGTGGACCAAAAAGCAAAAGATTCACTAAATTTACACCCTACAAACTTTCTGTTACCCTATTAAAATTTATACCCTTTTATCAATAGGTATATCGTAAACAAGTGGCAACTATTATGGAATAACAGTCTTGGTAATAAACTCTTTGCTATTAAAAATAGTAAGTGAGTATGATCAGGAAATACCACTATCACAAACCGCAGACAACCCATGGCACCGCGAAGAAGAGCCGCTCAACCATCACGAGACACCAGGAAGACAAATTAAGCAAAGCAACCAGCTCTCTCTTCCCCACCAAGATGATTGCAATACTACAATGGACATAAAGTTACGTAAAACAAAACATAGAACAATTATTCATTCATTCACTTTATTACTCTCAGGTTATATATATATATATATATATATATATATATATATATATATATATATATATATATATATATATATATATATATATATATATATATATATATATATATATATATATATATATATATATATATATATATAACAACATGAGGAGCAAATACAATACAATATCATTTCAATGATTTCGGTGGCAGCGAAATGATTCAAAGAGAATCGATTTTCCAATAATAAATAGAGGGCAACAAGTTTTAAGAAGCAAGTATGTTTACAACAAGTTGTTTTCGTTGCTTATATGCATACAGTCCTAAACCCCAAAGCGTCAGAAAAGTGCACCAGGAAAATACCTTTGCCCATACGTCCGTCGCGTATATTTGCTAACGCTATTGGCATAAATCTGCAAACGATGCGGAGCCAGATCAGACTGTGCCTAAAGGAATGAAATGGCAAATACAACACAGCAGACGCAAAAGGCAGGCGACTTAGTTGTGTCCGACGCCCTAGGGATTAAGGGTTTCATACGGTATCAGATTGAGACCCGATAACACTCAGCTATATCCGCCGATAGCAACAGGTTAATCCGGTCTCAATGGATTTCGGAAAATTTACATAACAATACCTGGTGATGTAAAAGCTTGCAGATTTCGTGCAATTGGCTACTTAACCTTGGCCTAGTTCTACTTTCATTCATCATTTCAAGTTTGGACATGTGCAGTACGTAGTTTTTTTGGATTATAATTCTCATGAAGATTGGTAAGTATTCTACGTTTAGTAAATCAACATTCTTTGAATCATTTCGCACCAGTCATCAACTATTATACTTCTACCAAACACTCTGAGGCGTGACTGTAACGGTAAATGCATTGAATAAATCGAGGGTCATGCCTTAGAGGTCGTGGTAGAAGTATACATTAGGACATTTTTCACGATCGTTCTCCGTATTTTGGATTACCAGATTATCAAACAGTTTGGATCCAGATCAGGCCCGCCATTTTGCAGAGTTTGATCTGGGTCCGAGCTGTTTGTAACTAGCATCAGCAGGACAAACTAGCATGCAATGGGCTCATTGAGGCATTTTTTAGATATTTCCGGTAGCATGCGCCATTTATGGACATGGGCTCCCTGCATACTATACAAATTATAAAATAAATGCAATTGATCTTAGTCCTAAAGGGAAATTGTATTGTTGGAGTCACTCACCGGATATTGTGATCAGAACCACCTCGTTGAGGCTATTCTGATCAATATCAAGTGTAGACTCTGAATAATAGTTTTGTTATGCACACACAAGAGACATTGCAGTTTGTTACACAGTAATCACACACATGTATCAAGGCCTACAAAATGTCTCCGGGAGACGATTCAATTTCATCTTATATACCTGTCTAGTTGTGTATAATGTACACGTTAAAGGGAGTTACGATAGATAAATGTATGAGTCACCTACCGGGTATGCTCATCACAATTGTTTTGCGAAACGATCCTGATGAGCATCACAGGTAGTTTTCAATGATAATAGATTCGAATTTCTAGGTACGTGTATATAAGAAAACTCAGCTGAACCGTCTCGTTGAGGCAATTTTATAAGAATCCAGAACAATACTCATTTTCTCGTTTATGCGTCAAATGTGGAAAAAGAGGTTTTCTTGGTAGTGACGGTTATCTATTTCAGTTGCCTACCGGGCATGCTGGTCAGAATTGTCTCACCGAGACAGCTCTAATCAGCATCACAGGTACGTATTTCTGGTAAAAGTTTTTAACCGTTTTCATGATAATTTGCACAAAGTGCTTTGATTTTTTTTCTTTAGTTTTCTTGGTAGTGACGGTTATCTATTTCAGTTGCCTACCGGGCATGCTGAACAGAATTGTCTCATTGAGACAGTTCTAATCAGCATCACAGGTATTTCTGGTTAAAATTTTAACTGATTTCATGATAATTTGCATAAAAGCGCATAGATGTTTTTACTTTCGTGTTCTTGGTGGTGACGGCTATCTATTTCAGTTGCATACCGGGCATGCTGATCAGAATTGTCTCATTGAGATAGTTCTAATCAGCATCACAGGTATTTCTGGTTAAAGTTTTTAACTGATTTCATGATGATTTGCACAAAAGCGCATAGATTTTTTTTTTTTTTTTTTTTTTTACTTTCGTGTTCTTGGTGGTGACGGTTATCTATTTCAGTTGCATACCGGGCATGCTGATCATAATTGTCTCATTGAGACAGTTCTAATCAGCACCACAGGATCGTATTTCTTGTTAGTCTTCAACCGTTTTCATGATAATTTGCACAAAGTGCATAGATTTTTTACTTTAGTTTTTATTCGGTAGTGACGGTTATCTATTTCAGTTGCATACCGGGCATGCTGATCAGAATTGTCTCATTGAGACAGTTCTAATCAGCATCACAGGTATTTTTGGTTTAAGTTTTTAACTGATTTCATGATAATTTGCACAAAAGCGCATAGATGTTTTTACTTTCGTGTTTTTGGTGGTGACAGTTATCTATTTCAGTTGCATACCGGGCATGCTGATCAGAATTGTCTCATTGAGACAGTTCTAATCAGCATCACAGGTGTTTTGGTTAAAGTTTTAAACTGTTTTCATGATAATTTGCACTAAAGCGCATAGACTGTTTTACTTTCGTTTCCTTGGTAGTGACGATTATCTATTTCAGTTGCATACCGGGCATGCTGATCAGAATTGTCTCATTGAGACAGTTCTAATCAACATTACAGGTATTACTGGTTAAAGTCTTTAACGGTTTTCATGATAATTTGCACAAAAATGCATAGATTTTTTTTACTACAGTCTTATTGCTGTGGTTCATGAGAGAATTTAGTTTCAATGTATTGGGATTTCTATAATAATATGGCTTTATATATTTCTGTCTGTGTTCGCTAAAACGGGCACATGTCAGAATATAGTGAAATTCGTCTCCTATTTCGGATTGGCAGAACTTACAGACTCTTTCACTAAGCGCAATGCTGGACCATCTTCCAGTTTCAACCGGAAGGTGATGATTTCTTGTTCTGAAAGCAGTGAGGATACGAGAGTCTCTGTTGTTTAGATATGAGAAGTAAGTGTTCATTTGGAATGAGTTTTTAAATATGCGATAATTTGTACCGTTGGATGATTGATCTACTAGTGAGCTCCAGTTTTGAATGTACTGGTCTTTTAATTTTTGTTTTAGAGATGCGATTAGCCATTTTTTATTGAATTCATTAGGAGCTTCCCAAATATTTCCATAACCATTTGAGCATAAAATATGTTTGACATAGTCGACCCAATTTGACTTAAGCTTTCCGTTTTCGTTTAAGCTGAATAAGATTTTATACATTGACTCTGTTATATCGTTTTCCCCTTCGTTTTGGAGTTTTGTCCAAAATGAGACAATTCTTGTTTTTATCTCTAACGTAGAGGGTACACACCTAGTTCGCCATATACCATAAATGAAGGAGTGCTTTTTTTCAAATTAAGTATTTGTTTCAAAAATTTTTGTTGTACTCTTTCAATTGATTCAAGGTTTCCTGTACCCCATAATTCACAACCGTATAGCAAAATAGGTTTTATGGTTTTGTTAAACAATTCAACTTGCAAGTCTATAGGAAGATTTAAGGCCCTTATTTTGCGCAGAAGGGAAAACATGGCATTGTTGGCTTGATCGATAATGTGTTTTTTTGCTTTAGTATATGAACCATTAGAAGATAAAAATACACCTAAATACTTGTTTTCATTTAACACCTCAATTTGCTCTCCATTGAAATAAAATTTATGATCCTGTTTTGCTCTTCCTCCTGAAAAGATTACAATTTTTGTTTTTGAGGTGTTGACAGTAAGTTTCCATTCATTACAATATTTTTCAAAAACATTAAGTGTTTTTTGCAGGTCATCACAATTGTTACTAAAAATAACTGTATCGTCTGCAAAAAGTAGTACAAAAAGTTTGATATAAACCAGGAAATGGTCATCAATGTTGGTATTGCATGTCAAACCAGGTGCCTTGTGCATGTGTAAGAATCCCTTAAGGTCATTTAAGAATATTGAGAATAGTAGCGGTGACAAGTTTTCACCCTGCCTCACCCCGGTTAAGCATGGAAAAAAGGCAGACGTTCCCTCTGCAGTGGTAACTCTTGACTTAATATTTTGGTACATATTTTTAATGAATTTGAAGCATTTGCCATTAACATTTGTATTTGAGAGTTAAGTCCATAATCCGTCTCTCCAAACCGTGTCAAAGGCTTGTTTAAAATCTATAAATGTGCAATAAAGTTTGTTTTTGTTAGTTTTGGCAATTTCTATTAAGCTTTGTAAAATAAAAAGATTGTCTGTAGTTGAGAAGCCCTTGCGGAAGCCTGCTTGGCATGAGTCAATAATTTCATTTTCTTCAAAATAATTGGTAAGTCTTACATTTAATATTGCGGTGAAAAGCTTCCCAAAGCAGCTGAGAAGTGTGATTGGTCTGTAGTTTTCAGGGAGTTTATTATCACCTTTATTTTTATATATTGGTAGAATGTTTCCCAAAGACCAGCTTTCGGGAACAATCCCTGTGTCAAAAATTATATTAAAAAGTTTAGTGTATATTGGCAACATTATCTGGATTGTGCTCTTTATGTGTTCATTTAAAATATTGTCTACACCAGGGCTTTTGTTGTTTTTCAAATTTTTAACAGCTGTTAATATCTCATTTTCAGTAATTGGCTTGTTTATATCCATATTCATATGTTGTGTACTATTGCTTTCACGTGGATCAGAATCTTTTTGGTGTAAGTTGTTACTTGTATCTTCTGGTATATTTGCATTAACATTTTTGAAATAGTCAAATAAATCTGACAATGTGGAGGCTGTTTTGGGTTGGCTATTCACAGAGTTGATAATTTTCTAAAAATTTCTGGGCTGTCCTCTTTTCATACTTCTTAATTTGGTTATTTTCTCATTATTATGACGTTTGATATTTTTCGATATTGCTTTTTTGTACGCATTACTGACGTTTTTTAGGAGGTGTTTGTAATGGTTAGTTTTGTATTTGTTGTACAATCTTCTCACGTTATGATATGTGTTGCGTGCGTCACGGCATTCTTTGTTAAACCATTGTTTATTTGTGGTGTTTTGTCAATGGCTATTCGGTTTTATTCTTTTTTGGCCAAAAGATGCTTTGGAGTTTGATATAAACAAATTTTCTATTCTTCTTACAGTCTCATTTATATTGTGGATGTGCACGTTTTGCTCTGTTCCCAAAACATCTAGAAAAGAATTTATTTTTGAAATCTCACCGTAATTTATATTTTCTATAAATAGATCACTTTTATTGCTGTCCCATAATTTGACTTCTGGTATAGTTCCTATGGGAGGCTGGTGGGTAGTTTTTGACGTATTTGCATACCTAGTTTTAATATTTACCGATAATGGGCAGTGAGCATCTGAATATAAACTATCAAATTTTAGCACATGAAATGCTGAGATATTTTCGAAGGTATTGGCTGTTGCTAACAGATAGTCAACAGTGCTGCTATTTTTGCAAGTTAATGAGGGTAATTGCGCATCAAGTCTCCCATTCATTATAAAAATATTATTGTTCTTGCAGAATTCAACAAGTTGGTAGCCATAACTATTTGTAATTTTATCAATATTTATGCGCTCTAGGGGGATATTATTATTCTCAAAACAGTGAAAAATGTCCATGTTTTCGTCAAAAAGCTCTTGGTTCCCATTAATCTCACAAATGAAATCGTCTGTTCTTATATAGTCACACATCGTTGAACTTCTGGAATTAAAATCTCCAAGTATAATCACATGTTTCATATTCGAACATAACTTGTAAAGTTCGTTTTGTAGCTCGAGGTACGGATCTGCGTGCGCGTATTTGGTTCCATAAGGCGGTATATACAAAATTCCGCATAATAGTGCTTCTTTATTTGGCATTATCGACTTGGAAATGGAGAACCATAGAATGAGCTTGCTCTCAGTTTTCAAAACGTGAATAAAGGGAATAAGTTCATTTTTAACAATTAGCGCTATTCCGACTGGGGCCACTAACTCGTACGCATCTTAGGCCTTAAGATCACCTTAAGTCCAACTTAAGGTCACCTTAACGCTTATGGCGACTAACTCGTATACACCTTATTTTAAGGAGACAACTTAAGATCATCGTAAAGTTACGGCCACGATAGAGTCACCTTAGCGTCGTCTTAGTGATAATGAGAGAGGTACTTGCAAGAGCATAAGTAATAAAAATATGATTTTGATGACTTTATATTTCTAAAAGGCACTGAACACCTATGCTTTGGAATACTAGTGCCTGCTAGGTTTTATTTTTGTACTTTACGCTTTACACATGCTCAAATACAAATATGTATGAACAGATCATATATATATAGGTAAAGATACACAGGTACATATATTAAAAACAGCATGTACGGGTATGTCTAGCCTATTCATTCTGGTCTACATATACTCCTGATTAGGGGTTAACAAAGGCTGCACTTGAAAAACATTCGGGGAGGTGGGGTGGGCGCTCAAGATGAGGAACAAAGCACATTTGAATTGTCAAAGGAGAAAAGGGATTATCGTTGGATAAGGTGACATATGACAAGAATCTGTATAGAAGGTTAAACGCTAGTGGGTTACGAGATCGGTAGTAGGCCCCTCCACCTGTTTCCCTGAAAAATTATTATTTGCTCTACCTGTTCAGCAATATTGTCCGTCTCTGTTCCACACACAATTTGCCCCTGTGCCCATCAAGTATATGCCCTCCTTTCTTTTGCTTCCAAATATCGGGGTGGGGGGTTGGTGGGGCAAGGATGTGTTTATTTTAGCTGATTCTTTGAATGCATATGAGCGGGGAGACATTAACACATGTAAGGGATCTAATAAAGACCCGACGAATTAATTTCTTTTCGATGTTTGGTTATGAGCTAAAAAGAGTTAAATGCATTTTTATTGCAAAAATGTGCAAAAGTGTACGATGTTGTGAGCATGCAACAAAATACAAAAGATAGTTTAAGATAAAGATGGTGGTATTTATGCATTCAGGATTTTTAAAAGGGTTTTCTGAAGTATTATTAAGGCTGTCTCGGGGGTACTTGTTCCCCTTGTTCCCCTGAAATAAATTGGCTTGTTTCCCTGCTCCTCAAAATCAAATATTCGTTTTCTTATGTTCCCTGTTTCTCAAGACAGACAAAGCCTTTTCTTCCAGTGTAGTGAGAGCCGGCGATTCGTCCTTCCCACCACCAGTGTTACGTATGCTCTTGGCACTCAGAGATCCCTTCCCCTTTGAAGCACTGGCAAAGTCAGATCACTTCTTTCTAATGCCAGCGTGCGTCCGCACAGCTGTTGACACCGCATTGGCTATTGACGTTATGTCGTTCCAGGGGTCAACTTTGGTTTTGATGGAGAGGCTGTCATTGAACTTATCAAAAAGGATTTTTTTCTTTTAGAAACTTCATCAACCAATATCTCCAATTCATCCGTTGTAAATTTTGCTTTTCTTTTAATTTTATCCATGACGATGACGATAAAATATTGAAGAATGAATTTTCAAATGCGCGCATGAAAATTGTCGTATATGCATGAAAATGTGGAAATATGTATACAACAAGAAGTAAAAATCTAAAGAGAAATTGACCGTAACAGGAGAAAATATTCATAGAACATGTGTAGAAACGATCTTAGACAGCCCCCTCAGACTGCGACGTAATCTCGGCTTATCATGTGAGACTTATCATGGAAGCATGCACAAATATAAAATATTGATATCAGTATTGTTTTAAATGGGCAACATCAACATTTTTTATCTTGTCTTCTGACACGGCCTATAGTATTTTAAACAACACGCTTAGCACGAGAGTAAATATTACACAGGTATATCTTAAAAAGATAAGGTGACCTTAAGTTAAGAAAGCGCTAAGATAGCTTTATGTTATCGGAATAGCGCCACCTTAAATGTTACGATCGTCAACTTAACTTCAATTTAAGACCATCGTAAGTTAGTCAACTTAAGATGTGTACGAGTTAGTGGCCCCTGATCTGTACCTCGCAACTATTTTACGATTTTTTTGTGTAGATACTGTAACCGTTAATAGCTATCGAGTCAACGTCGTCAAGTTTGCTTTCTTGTACGCCAATTATATCATATTGGTTTATAAGCGAGATGAATTCCGGACAATTTAGTTTCGATTTCAATCCACAAACATTCAGTGACAAAATATTCAATTGCAATACATTATAATTGTTACTTTGCGACTTCTCTGCGCAATCTGGTCCAATTTCGCTTTCGTTGCCCTCTGCGCACCGTTATTCCATAATAATGGAATTGGACTTATCTTGTGTACTGGTCTGGTCACGTGACACTACTGGACCGTGGTTCAACGGAGCACTGTCTGGGATATGTGTTACAGTGATAGTTTTTTCTGGTGAACTGTTGGCAAAGCGCACTGTATTTGCAGGTGGGTCGCACTGAGGCGAGTTGTTTGTTTCTGTGAAGCTGATGCTCGAATCGCTGTCTTGCGATTCTTCATCCTGACTCTCGCGATGTTTCTTTATACTTTTGTCGTAGTCAAGGGGAGATGAAGCCTTATGTTTCCGTGTAATAGGGGGTAAATCCTCATCATCTTGTAGAGTCTGTAGACCATCAAATTTATTTGATAATGGTAACTGGAACTTACGACCATGTGCTAATTCCATGGCTCTAGTTGATGATACAGTGTTTTTATTTGTAGAGCGTTGAAACACTCGACTTTTCGCATAGCCAGATTCAAAAGCACGCCTATCGTCGAAACGGCGGTTATGGTGACGGTCTCTACTACGGCCTCTCAGTTCAAATTCATTCTGATTTGCCACTTCCTTTAGATTAGGTTTTACTTCAATGTTATTAACAAATAGTTTGTCCCGCACTAATCTAACTTTATTTGTTTTGTCAGCTTTTGCTCGTTTCATTTCAGGATACAATAGTTTGCGCTTGTCCTCTACAACCTTCGGAAACTGCTCTCTTACACCATAGTGCTTTCCCCGTAGTGTTTTAGGAGCTGCTAGCCTTACAAGTTCCCTATCTTTGAAGTGTTCGAATTTGGCAACAATTGGGCGGGGGTAGTCAGTATAACGTTGGTTGTAGCCTAATCTATGTACTCTGTGGAAGGGAATATTGGGTTCAATATTCATTTCATATTTGAGAAACTCACACAGGACCTGTTCAGTATCTTCTTGTTGCTCTACCCTGTAGTCTGGCTCTTCTATCCCTGTAAATATTAGGTTATCTCGCATACTTCTACATTGTAGGTCAATTACAGTTTCATTTAGTCTCTGATTGCTTTCATTCAGCTTTTGTCGGTCAGCTTCTAATTGTTCGACCTTATCATATAGACTATTTACTGCAGTATCAGTAGCCCTACTATCAGACATGACATCTTCGCACTTATCATTGAATACTTGAAGACTTTGCTCATAATCGCGCATTCGTTCATCCGTTTTCTTCATTCTGTTGTTCATCAGTTCAACTCGATTTTCAACACGTACCATATCGCGCTTCACGTTGGTTAGGTCGTTAATATGTCCTTCTATATTTGTGATTCTCATGTTCTGGTTACGCAATGTTGCATCTGTATTTTGCCATTTTATATTTAAACCAGATAAATGTTACAGACACCTGTGATTGGACAATCTCAACCAGTAGCAAGAAATGTCAGACAAGAAGAAGTTGTGCTTGCTCGTTTGCGTATTGGTCATACAAGGATCACACACTCATATATTTTAAAACGAGAGGAACCATCGTATTGTTTGGATGTGAAGCACTCTTTACAGTCCGCCATTTTCTACTTGAATGTGATGATTTTTCTCACATAAGAAACAAATACTTTCATGTTGATACCATCAAACAATTGTTTAATGATGTACCTACTGATAATGTCTTCTTATTCTTAAAACAGATCAATCTTTTTAACAAGTTATGACTTCATTTCTATAAATTATTTATATTTTTACTTGCTTTCAGCATATTTATTCATTCTTTCCAGACGAAGAGCATGTACAGTCATCTGATAAGTCTATGTAGTTGTCAGATATTGTACATGATCTTCCCTGAAAAAAAAATCATATATCGATTTTAAAGTCTTTGGTATAATCATATGAGCCGCGCCATGGGAAATTGTGTCATCGGGTTAAATTTGGCCATTTTGAGATTCTGTAATTTTTAGACAGGTCACTATATGAAGAGTAAACTCGTTTTTGTTTGATCAAAATATTCAAATTATTAGAAAAGATATTGGAATTTGAACTTTGGACGGCTTGACGTTGTTTTTAGAACTAACGTTGCTTGACGTCACGATGAGTCATTCACAACGTTGCGAAGTTTTTACGCCTTTATACATCCGACCATCACTGTTGCTAACATGAAACTGGGTCGCGACGTAGCTTACCCCTACCGATGCTGGTAAAACAAAATAATTAAATTTAATCGTAAGTCAAACGTACTTCATTTCTTGCGTATTCTTCAATTTCGACATATATATGATTACCATAATTCCTTTAGGTGCCATGCCATGTCAGCCTTCGTTTGAAAATGTGCACTAAATGGACGTAGCCGTCGACCGGTGCGCTATTTTCCTGCACCAATATTTTGCCAGCACAATTATGGATCGTCACGAACACATCTCCGTATAAAATTGGACACAAATTTGAACATTGACTTTTGAAATTCGGAAAAACCTGGCCGCGTCATTATATGTTCAACTGCTCATGAAAACTAAATTGTTAACTTGAACGTAAATGTTTTCTTGTGTACATGGGAAACTCTCTGATTTTAAATTTTCTGTTTAAATGCCAACATTTCTTTACATTTATGAACAGTATAAATTCCATGCTCAGTTGAGTTGAGCACTAAAAGATGTTATAACTTCGGGACCTAAAGCACGTTTTGATACTTTGTATACTATGTACGCCCTCTCGGGCATTTGGCAGGGCCTGTGCTTCGCGCGTTGTAATAGCAGATCGGGGGAGCGCATTAGGTTCAGAGGTACAGAGCTTGACTCGAGACTGAGGGGCCACGGGTTTGAGCTTCACCACACTGCGTTGTGTCCTTGAGTAAGACACATTAATCTTAGCTTAGTACTGGTTCAACCCAGGACGACCCGTCCCCACATAACTGACAGATTGTTGATGGGACGTAAAGAATCAAACAAACAAACTGCAGAATCGGCATGGTACATGTAATTGTTCTATTGAAAAGGTAGATCAAAATTAGATTAAATAGGTTGCGACTTAAAACAGATGGCATTTTCTTCTCCTTTCAGCTCATTGGAAATGCCGCGAATGACGATTTAGATGAGTACATAAACAATTGAAGTAATAAAGAAAAAAAAATAAAGTTATTGGCCAACGGACTTTGACACTACATATCGAGGATTTTCGCAATGATTTCTCATTTGTTCAACCGATGCTCAAAATGTTGCACTAGTAGAAAATCAGTTCCTAAACCCCTGGTACGTTGTTATTTGATGGCCTGTATGATGTAGGCAAAACTGTCTGTTTCTACAAAATGGTATGTTCTGCAGTTACACATGCCCTATAGGGTCAGTTAGCCACATATATTAATATATACTGAGGAGGAGCACTGACATCTCAAAATAACAAAGAGGGCAAAGATCAGGAATCGATACAATCAAGTACCACATCTGACCCAAAATATTACAAGCGTTCGCGAGCATATTTCCTGAGTTTTAGGGTAGGCCTATCTTTTTTTTTAAAAGTCCGACCCCAATGCAGCAGCGAATATTCTAGTTTGGCATAAGGACTTGTTAACTTGGTAATTAAAAATTCAACACAAAACTGGATCTGAAAAATAAAATCACAAAAATGCGTTCGGTGTATTGCAACCTTGATAACTAGTTTAAATAAAGATTCGGCGATGGGTATATTCTTTTATTCACTGTTGTTGTTGTTGTTGTTGTTGTTGTTTAGGCTAAACCCATATATGCCCAATGGAATTTCACAATACTGCCAAAAGACGGATCCATTTCTGATTCAAGGGTTGTTGGGTAGTAATTTACAATTTCGCTCAATGCGCTAAGCAAACAGTGCGGCGTCTGATCTGGTTCTACACTGTTTGCCCATGTCTGTCACACAAAAAGGGCGCTAGGCTAATATAAATTGGTTACCATAATTTCAAAACATTATCAGTCGGCATATCACGGCGACCAGTTCATAGTGTATGCATATTTCGCCAGTAACTGACAACTACCCTCCTTGAACCGGGGCAATGATTGAGGATAATAATCTTGATGAAATGTTTGACCAGACAATGGCTCGAGCTCACAATCTCAGCCTACATAAGTAGGATTGCTTATTTGCCTCACTGTACCCGACTTTGCTATCCGGAGTGAAATGCCTCATCATTCCTTAAATGTAAGTTAGTGCAGAATTATACTTCTCGCTGAAAAAAAAGGATTTCAGTCTACAGAACAAGAAAATAATATTCAAACTTTCTCGTCAAAAAATCAAGCCATAAAGAAATCTGGTTGCTATAGCAGTGCGGGGACTCATTTCTATTCCATTCGATTTTGTAGTTTTATGTCGGCGTAGTGCGCCCCCTTACCTCTAGCATATATAGACACAAGGAAACTACAAAAAAATGTTTATTGCGTATATCAATTTGCTTCCATTTGGTGCTTTTTTCATCATTGTAGCTTCAATAGTTTTGCGACAACTATTTTTGCAAGAAATCTGGAAATACATTGATTTAAACGGCGGCGACGTCACAAAGTGGCAAATAATAACTATTGTGTCTCGTGTGAAACTAATCGTGTATTATACTTCATTTTTATACATGAGAGCTACCTCGTGAGATTTTAGTTTATTTCACGCACGGTCACTCAGCGAAGGCTCAAACAAGTCTGCGCATCTAGCAGTCTCATTATGCTACTTTGTGTAACTGCGTTCGTTCAGAATTGCTGTCCACGCGGCTCTGATGTGAATACGAAAGG